>ML664152.1:2588627-2711807 GCA_007570785.1 Antilocapra americana
GATGAGAAATGTGTATATGAAGGGTGTGTGTGTGTGTGTGTGTGTGTATGATAATTAGGAGATGAAAAACGTGTATATGAAGGGTGTGTGTGTGTGTGTGTGTGTGTGCGCCGTGTCGTGTCCGACTCTTTACCCCCCACCAGGCTCCTCTTGCCATGGGATTTCCCAGACAAGAATACTGGAGTGGGTTGCCATTTCCTTCTCCAGAGGAAGTAAAATGGAATAATACAAAATATTGTCCAATCCAAAAGGAGGCAGGAAAGGAACAACAGAAGAAGAAAAATCAGAGGAGACCAACTCAGGGAGCTCCCTGATGGTCTAGTGGTTAGGACTCGGTGCTTCCACTGCTGAGGCCCACGGACAGTGCCTAGTCAGGGAACTGAGATTCTGCAACTCTTGCAGCACTACCAAAACTTTTAAAAAAATGAGAGATTCAACACAAACAGCCAATTATCACATGGAAAGATGCTGACATTCATTAGGTATCAGGGAAATGCAAATTAAAGTGACAACAACATATCACTTCACATCTACTCAAATAACAGACGTAAAAATAAAATGAATGATACCAAACGTAGACTCCAAGGCCAGGTCCCCATGTCTTAATCTATTCTAAGCAGACCTATTTTATTTTTCATGTGGGTATTTAGAAAATGCTTGAATTTAGCACACATTCTGATTTAGTGATCCCTTTTAATACTGGTGAAAATGATGTTATTCCTATTAAGTGATGTCCACTGAATGTTTTTGTTTTTTCCCTGGATTCTTTTCTCCTGAGATAGCATTTGCTTTTTCAAAGGTTGCTGGAACTGGAGCCCAGTCTTTCCTGGTAGCCCATTACGAGGTCTCCAGGCTGCAGAGAGCCTGTTCAATTATGTATTGGGATACTGCAGATGCTTAGTCTAAAGGGAGGCCGCAGAGCGTGCTCTGTCCTGCCACTTGGACCTTCAGCACCCAGGGCCAGGCAGCTCACAGCAGGTTTAACCCTGGTAGCTGAAAACTGGAAACCACCCAGGTGTCCTTTGATGGATGACTAGTCTAACAGTGTGTGGTTCATTGGCACTATGGAAGACTAAGCAGCAAGAAGACTAAAATGTTGATATTCACAACCACCTGGATGGATCTTGACAGAATTATGCTGAATGAAAGAACTCCAGTCCCCGAAGTTTATATATTATGTAATTCCATTTCTGGAACACTCCTGAAATGACAAAATTATTGACATGGAGAACAGTTGAGTGACTGCTGAGGGTTGAGGAGAGGGTGGGGTAAGGAGGGAGTGGATGTGGCTACAGAAGGGCAGCAGGAGGGACCCTGTGGGCCCGCCATGCCCTGCGTCTGGACAGCACTGCTGTCAGCACCCTGCTGGGACGTTGTGCTAGAGTTTTACAAGACACTGCCACTGGCGGAAACTCGGTGAATTTTACCCAGTCCAAGCTTGCACTGCCTACCGCAGGACAAGCCAATAAATGGAGAGACCAGCAGAAAGCCAGCAGACCGAGGACAGGGTGGCCTAGTGTCCCAAAGAACCATCTTGCCCAGCTTTATCTTTTTTTTTTTTTTTAATATTTACTTATTTATTTGACTGTGGCAGGTCTTAGTTGGGGCACTCGGGATCTTTGATTGTAGTTTCAGCATGTACGATCTAGTTTCCTGAGCAGGGATTGAACTTGGGGCCCCCTACATTGCGAGCATGGAGTCCTAGCCACCGGACCACCAAGGAAGTCCCATTGCCCAGGTTTAGATGCTAGTTTCTTTCACAGAGCAAAATGGGGAGGTGGGGAAGAAAAGATTAAAAAAAAGGCCCTAAGTTGTCACAACTATTTCTTCCTTCCAGCCAGACTCCTAGAGGGGATGTGTTCATTTCTTCTTTCCTGCAGCCTTTTACAGGTGGTCCTGGTCAGGGTGTTTCCTGTGAGCTGAAAAAAGGGTACTTCAGTTTAACCTCAAGCATGGGAGGCAGGGCTTCTGGAGTTGGGCTATTATGTGTACTTTAAGCTATAGGCAGCATCCCTCAAGTGACTAACTTGTAGCAAAAGCAATAGGACACACAGGTTAAAGTAAAAGAAAGAGATCCAGCACAGAGTCAGATTGGGTTTTCCCTATTTTCCCTGTTATGTAAAGGGTGTGTGGGACCTCTCTACAACAGTGTATGAATCTACATGATCTCAAAGTGGAATTTTAATAAACTCGCCTAACTCTGAAGCCATAGCACACAGAGAACTCACCAGTGAACAATACCATTTCGTGGCGCTCGGGTGCGTCTCACTGCACCTCCTTCCCTCACCTGATGTGCAGGAGCATTGTCGCATGCAGTGCTCTGAGGGGCAGGGTGGTCCTGACCTCAGGGCAAGTGTTCCCTTATACTTAATCCAGCCTTCTGTAAAAGGTAGCCTCAGGGGAGCGCGTGGTCCACAGAGGGAAATAGAAGTAGAAAAGCTATGACAAACCTAGACAGCATAATAAAATGCAGAGATATCACTCTGTCAACAAAGGTCCATATAGTCAAAGCTATGGTTTGCCCAGTAGTCATGTACAGATGTGAGAGTTGGACCACAAAGAAGGCTGAGTGTGACAGAATTGATGCTTTTGAATTATGGTGCTGGAGAAGACTCTTGAGTCCCTTGGACTTCAAGAAGATCAAACCAGTCACTCCTAAAGGAAATCAACCCTGAATATTCATTGGAAGGACTGATGCTGAAACTGAAGCTCCAGTACTTTAACCACCTGATGGGAAGAGCCAACTCATTAGAAAAAAACCCCTAATGCTGGGAAAGACTGAAGGCAGGAGAAGGAAGGGATGACGGAGGATGAGATGGTTGGATGGCATCATCAATTCAATGGACATGAGTTTGAGCAACCTCCAGGAGATGGTGAAGGACAAGGGAGCCTGGTGTGCTACAGTGCATGGGGTTGCAAGAGTTGGACACAACATAGCAATTTAACTGAATAGTTATGTGGAGAAATAATCTCCCTCGTGAGTTATAGAGGAAATGCCATATAAACTTTTTTTCAACTAAATTAATAAAAAAAAAACTTGGGCAGTGGGAAATGAGAGAGGTGAGGGTGTGGGGAAGCCAGCAGCTCAGCATACCTGCATGGTGGTTTCTCTGCTTCAGTGGATTCTCAGAGATGCCAACTTTTTAAAAAGCAGTTACACCCTTTCATCCTCTAATGCAACAATTCCACTTCCAGGTCTCTTTAAGGAAACAGCCGCTCCCAGAACTTTATAGATGAAATTCATGTTACAGCATCAATGGCCAAAAATTGAAAACAGCAAAAACATCAATAGCTGTTATGTAATTTATGTGACAGTTATGCTGTGTTTATTGATGAACTATTATGTCACCATCAAAATAGTGTTTAGAAAGGGTTTGGGATAGTCTGGAAAGTCTTAAAATGTTCATTGTTAAAGTGGAGTCCTGGATCATAAAACTTTCCCCCTTGCCATGACGGTGATTGCTCTTTGCACTGTTTTTCCCCTCCTTGTTGGAGCGGTACCTTTGATGAAGTTTGCTGAAGTCAGAGGAATTCATCACCCTCTAACTGGAAGAATCGTGGAGGTACAGAACTGAGCTAGTCGAGATGAGCCTTGAGCAACAGGAAGACCAACAGTCAGAGCTGCCTGTCATCTAATCTGAAACCTGGCTATCTTTAGGCCTTTGAATCTTTTCAAAGTCTCTTGAGCATTTTATTTTATTTATTATTATTGTTTTTGGCCACACCATATGGTAAGCAGGATATTACTTCAATGACCAGGGATTGAATCCAGGCCCCATGAAATGGAAGCACGGAGTCTTAACCACTGGACCACCAGGGAAGTCTCCCCTGAGCATTTAAAACTGAATCAACGTGAAGGAGTGATGTGAATACAACTATGTAAAAGTTAAAAAAAAAAAAAAAACTATTTTAAAAGAGAGTGACTCTGGAGAAGGAAATGGTAATCCACTCCAGTATTCTTGCCATGGATAGAAGAGCCTGGCAGGCTATAGTCTAGGGGGTCACAAAGAGTCGGACTCAACTTAGTGACTTAACAACAGGGCCTTCAAAGCATGAAGGCATCGTCATTTGATATATAGACTGGTTTTTATGATAAAGGTACAAGGAAGGTACCTGCTGCTTGGGTTGAAGAGTGCAGAAGAGGAGGTGATGGGCCTCTCGCTTCTCCTGAGGTGAGTCCTCGTGCGGGGCCTGGGTGGCCTCTACCCTCACAGCCTCCCCAACACCACCATTCAGTGACGTGAGGGACCCCACAGCGCCACACTCTGCAACTGTCAGCGCCGCACCTAGAAGAGCCACTAGCCTGCATGCCGCGACTAAGCCCAGGTGCAGCCAACTGAAAGAAATATCTTAAAAATGGTCAGTTATGCCAGTGAAAATACTTCACTCCCGAACAACCATTCATCAGTGATAATAATAATTGATAATATAATACAATGGAGGAATGACCTGTTTGAACTAGTATTTACCATATATGTTATTTGACTTTTATGAGACAATAAACTATTGGAAGGAAAAAAAAAGAGATTGGAAGGAAATGCATCAGAATGCCAGAGATGACTGTCTTGGACTAGCGGTGACTGCCTCCCCCTTGGGCTCAGTAATGTTCACTGTTACTGTCTCAGTGCAGTACTTTCCACATTTGTTTGTACAGAAACAATATCCTCTCCCTGGGCTTTATTCTGCATAATGTGACTTAAATAATTAGCAATAATGAAATCAAACCTGGCGCTGTGGTTGGCATTTCCGGACATTCTGTTCAGCGCTCCTATTTTTAGCTCTGCTGCCTTTTTCCTTGGCTTTCTGACAGCCTGGATTCTTGCTCTCCCCTTTCAAGCTGAAGATATCCCCCGCGAGGCCTTTCCATGCCCAAACTGCCTGTCCCTCACTTGGGGATCCTGCCAGATGGGTTGGGGGTGGGGCAGGGGCAGAAGCAACTCCCCTGCAGGCAGCCCTCATATGTCCTCCACACACCTTTCAGGCTGTTTTTCTAGCCCAGGAGACTGCCTTCCCTGGGGGCAGAAGCCATGGCAGGCCTAGTCCCTCTGGTGTCAGCACCTGGCACATGTAATACCCGGTTCAGGGGCAGAAGAGAATGATGGGAGGGAAGGTCATGTTATGGGCTGAGCTGCCCAGAATGCCGACCGCCAAAGGCCCAGAGTTCCGTGAGCACAAATGCGAAGGCAGGGTGGGCAGATAACCCTGATATTATGTGTCTCTTCTCCCCAGCTGTCCGGTCCCCGTGGCCTACGTGGGGACCCAAACTCCAGCAGACACGCAGGCTGCCCCAGACCCCATGCCGGCGGTTCGCTCTGATCAGCTGCTGCTGGGCAGCCGGGCACTGGCAGGGTCCCACATCCAGGACCCGCTGGGGGCTCCGGAGCAGGCAAGTAGGATGTGGTGGGGATGGAAACCACTGGGCCGTCCCTCGGTGAGTGAGGGGGTCACGCCCCAGAGAGTGGGACGCACAGAAGGCCCGCAGAGACAGCCGGCGCAGCGACAGTCACTGCGGCACTCCTGTCCCCTCCACCTCGCCCCCCTCACCTCCTTCCTCCTCTTTTTGGGACGGCAAAAAATCCCGTCTGCACCCGAGTCTTGCACACACCGTCCTAAGACGCAGCCTGATTGGTATCACAAAGGAGGTATGCTGCCCTCAAGTCTGAAATAAACACACCCACGGCCTGGCCTCTGAAAGTCAGTGACTCACTGATTACGCAAATGCTGCATGTTTAGTGTGCTGACCAGGAAATCACTCGTAATAAGTGCTTCATTTCTGAACTTTACTTTCTGGGGGGAGGGGGGTCACACCAAGCGGCAAGTCAGATCTTAGTTCCCCTACCAGGCCCCCTGCAGTAGCAGCAAGGATTCCTAACCACTGGACAGCCAGGGAAGCCCCCGAATGTTTTGAACCTCAAGAGTACTTACTAGATAGGAAACTCATTTTCTCCCTGAATCTTTTAATGAGTGTCTGAGGACCACGACCCTGAAGGAGGCCTGCCAGCTGTCACTGACTGGCCAGGCCAGGAGCCCCAGACCAAAACTAACAGAAGGCAACAGAGCTGGGCCCACTTGCTATGGGTGGCGAGCTTGCCAGTGTCTGTCTGCCCTGCTCTGGCCGCAGCTGGCACAGAGGCCCCAGGTGAGTGAGGGGCTCACCACTGTCTCTGGTCTGGCCCCCAGGGCTGCTTCCCCAGGCCCAGCGGCCCCCTCTGGCCCCAGGCTCCTCCTTGCTCCTACCCTCTCTTTGCAGAGAGTTCTGTAGACTCGGGCAGCCTGACAAGATGGCAAGGAGGCAGGGGGAGATATGCCATCCTCCCAGAAAGCTCAGACAGAGCGTGTTTTCTTCGAGGCCACTGTGTGGAGGAAAGAGATGGATGTTGTTTAGACACACCCTCACGCCAGGAGACACAGAAAGCTGGCCCTGCGGTAAGGGGGCCTTCATGCTCCTCTGCGCCCACAGCAGAACCAGCACTAAAGAAGCTGCACTCCCAACCCAACCACATGCCCAGAACGTGGGACTGAGGGAGGCGGTCCCAGTGCCATCTCAGGGATGGCACCACCTTTGCACGTGGCCCTGGGACACAGAGAGTTTCAATAATTTCCAAACTATAGGAAAAGACGAGATTTTCTGATAACAGTGCAATAATACCAGAAGTTGATTGGCTTCCCAGGTGGCACTAGTGGTAATGAACCTGCCTGCCCATGCAGGAAATGCTAGAGACATGAGTCTGATCCTTGGTTGGGGAAGATCCCCTAGAGGAGGAAATGGCTACCCACTCCAGGGTTCTTGCCTGGGAAATCCCACGGGCAGAGGAGCCTGGCAGGCTATACGGTTCATGGGGTCACAAAGAGTCGGACACAACTGAAGCAACTTAGCACACACACACCAGAAATTGATAACAAAATAAAGGAACAGAAACCACAGCAACTGCTGCACACCAGCCTTTCTCCAGCAGCTGTCACTAACTGCTGTAACTTCTAGGAGGGTCCTGGGCCGGCAGACCCCTTTCTCTCCAAATTCCTTGTCAGCCAGTTTGCTCAGGACTCACTTCCACAAGTGGAGGCTCAGCCCTGGGCCACCGGACTCTTAAAGCTCCCTTGGGACAGCCCTCCTGAGAACACAGGTGTTGGGAGGCCATGCACTTTAGGAAGACAGCCAACTGACACCCCAGGGCCTGTCACGGCCTCTGCCGTGGATGCTGCCAGGCCAGGCATGCTCAGGCCCAGCCACCCTCCATCCTGGGCTGGCTGCACAGACAACGTACTGGCGCTGACCTCGTCAAGCTCCAGAGCAGATCAGCACAGACCTAGCTCTATTTTGGCATGGGTAGACAACTGACTCTGGTTTAGGGCACTGTTAGCAGGGTCCTGATCACTTGCAGTTAATGCCATGAGTCATGGACCCTGGAGTGGGATGACTAAGTACTCAGACAAAGTGCCACCCACTGGGCTTGAGTGCAGAGCCTGGCTCACTGGTGCCCTGAGGTGACATAAGGGCACTCCTGGCCATGCTGGTCACTGCAAGGTCCTGCAAGCGAGGTTGGACTCAGATCAGAGGGGTTGCCCTGAAGGCAGAGACAGCACTTCCTGGGAGGAGCCTCCCTCCTGGCCGCGGAGCTGCGGCCCAAATCCATAATCTGGTGCCTTGCTGGGTTGCCAGAACCAGATCCTGCAGCCTTAGCAAGGCTGGGACACGCTGAGAGCTGTGGGGGACAGGGCACGGGAAACCCACGCACAGGGTGGTTATTGATGCTCTGGAGCCTTTGCGTGGGAAATGGGCCACACAGCAGCCTTGGTCCTCGCAGCCTGAGGTCCGTCCTGGTGCCGTGAACACGCACAGTCTCTGGACTTGCTGGGCAGATAACCATGAGACAAGAGAAGCTAGTGATAAAGCTCAGGGCAGCAGTATTTGCCCCAAGAGGGGTGAGTTGGGGGCAAAGGGAAGGTGGGTGGGAGGAGAAGCTGATGCTGGTTCCAGGGCCCCTGGGACCCTGCTGGAGAGACTCAGGATCAATCTTCCCAATGCTACCCAGGACCTGGCCGGAGCCGAGGTCATGCATTTTTAAGGGGCCATTAGTCCAGGCCACTCTCTAAGTGGGTTGTGTGGTCACAGAGGCTCCAGCCGGGTGGCAGAAAGGCCCTGGGTGGCTGCGGAAGGTGGTGACCCTCCACCCATGAAAGCCTGAAGGCAGGGTCCTGGTGTGCCTCCCAAGAGCAGGCCACCATGCTCATCCTTGTTCTGGCTGTTGTCCCCAGACGACCCCTCAATCTTCTGGAAAGTCTGAGAGGAGTGCTGGGCTGGTTGAGTCCCCAGATGAATTCAACCTCAATCCCTGAACTGACTAGTCTTGCTTCCTGTACATTTGTTAATTCTTTTTTTTTCTCTTTCTTTTTTATGCTTTAAATTATGAAAGTATAATAACACATTCACAGGAGACTTGGAAAATACAGAACAAAGTTACATATAGCTCCACTATATATTTCTATGTTTGTTCATTCTTAATTCTGTATCTTTGAAGTAAATGAAACCACATATTGCTTACTCTTGGGGTCCTCGATTCCCCTTGACTGAACCTAGTATTAGCTATGAGATAGTTCCCTGATTTAAGTGACCATGGTTCCAGCGCCCTGACCTGTGCCCTCAGCAAGGGTCTCAGTTTCTGTCCCTGGACCCCCAGTCACCGGTATCAGCCTGTCCTGGATTGGACCCAGGATCTGACCATAAGCAGGTGATTAACTCTGGGAGACAAAAGGGCTTGTGTCTGAGGCCATGGGACTTTCAGGACAGTCGCAGGATCACTGGGGTGGCCAGTCACACAAAGGAGGCAGAGCCACAGGCATTCTGGCCATGGACCTGGCCATGTGGGGGTGGGACCCTGAGACCGGGGAGGGAAAGTCTGACGAGAGCAGCCCACAAACCTTGAACTAACTCCCCCCAGCTCTGGGCCATCAGAACAGCCTCCCTCTCACGTACAAGGGGAGCATCCCCCTTTCCCTGGAGACCTACAGGGGCCCCAACCCGAGTCAGGTGTCAAGGGTGACACCAGCCCCTCATTCCAGAACAGTCAGAAGAGCCAGGCCTGAGCCTAGCCTGAGCAAAGGAACGTGGGCTCTGTTCACTTTAGTGCAGGGTCTGGCTCCTAAGAGGGCTTCCCAGGTGGCACTAGTGGTAAAGAACCCACCTGCCAATGCAGGAGATGTAAGAGATGCAAGTCAGATCCCTGGGTGGGGAAGAGCCCCTGGAGGAGGGCATAATAACCCACTCCAGTGTTCTTGCCTGGAGAATACCATGGACAGAGGTGCCTGGGGACTAAGCTCCTAGGGTAGGGTTGCATAGAATCAGGCATGACCGAGTGGCCTAGCATGACTGGCTCCTAGGCAGGCACGGTCTTCGGGAGACGGGATGGTGGGGGGCAGATGGTGGAGCAGAGTGTAAGGCCGGGCAAGGAAGAGGATGTGAGCCTGGGCGCTGGGCCCCAGAACCTGCGATCCCTAAAGCGCTGGGCGGGTGTCTGGGTGACCCTGACAAGCTGTGAGGGGGCAGCCGGGGCGTGCCCGCAGTGACTCCCTGCAGCCCATGGCACTGCCTGGCTGGCTGTGGAGGAGGGGTGGGAGGCTCAGGGGGTGGAGGCTTGGAGCAGATGCACCTGCATGGTCGGAGAGTCCTCCATCTGACCAGTGTCCTAGGAAGGCCAGAAGTCCCCCACGCTCCACTAAGTGGAGGGTGGGCACCGCCACTGCACAGGCGCTCCGGCGGCCACACTCCACAGCCCGGGTCATGGTCCAGGATGCAGACGCCAAACTGGGCTCCCCGGGGGTAGTGGGAAGGGCTCCCTGGGTTGTAGTGTGATGCCAGTCCTTCTGGCTCAGGAAACTAGACACTGTTCCAGTTTCTGGGTCCTGGCAGGTCCTGAGGCCTCAACACCTAGGTCGGGTGTGACTGGAACTGCCCCTCCCAAGCTTGGGGCTCTCAAACCGCTATCATAAGTTTGGGCGGGTGCAACAGCCTCTGTCCCGGGATGGAAATGGGACATTTGGGTTCAAGCCCAGGCACGAAGAAATTACCCAGACTGTGGTCCAGACCTTCCTGTCACCTCTGTCACCCTGACACCTCCCCCTGAGTCTCACCTTGGCCACTTGGGGGTGTCCCCTAAGTCCTAAGACGCTACTGGGGGGCAGCCTAGATCTGATTCGTGAGTGGCTCAGCCAGATATGATAGCGCAAAGGAACATACACATGGCTGCACCCCAGCCCACACAGGGGGCCCCGAGGGCCAGTGAGCAGAGATTACAGAGAGCATGGTGCCCTGCCTTTGGATGGAGGGAGAGGTGGCTTGAGGACATGCCACGAGAGGACTTCTGGGCAGTGGCGAATGTCCTGGGAGCACCAGATTGGAACTAGAACTGAAAGGTCTGGGGGAAAGGCCTTGGTACGCTGCCTTAGGGAACATGGATGGGTCTAAGGGGGTGGCCCAAAGTGTGTGCATCTTTGTGTCCCACCTACGGCCACAGAGAACATCCACAGAGGACACCAGGTGGCCAGGTAGCCCGTGGGTAGCTGTCAGCATCGCACTCACTGGCCACTTGCAAGGCGACTCCCACTCCAGCTCTCCAAGGGTGGTGTGGCCGAATGTCCAAGCTGCCTGCAGAAGGCTATGCTGCTGAGTCCGTGACAAGTGTTCCTTTTTCAAGGAGCTCAACCAGGCAGCTGGGGGCAGACTGGTGAGAGGAGACCCCATCCTCCCTGGAGGGGGCAGACTGGTGAGAGGAGACCCCATCTTCCCTGGAGGGGGCAGACTGGTGACAGGAGACCCCCATCCTCCCTGGAGGGGGCAGACTGGTGACAGGAGACCCCCATCCTCCCTGGAGAGGGCAGGTCAGTTCCAGCCAGGGGCTTGCTCCCTGGACCCCAGGACCTGAGCCCATGCTGCTCTCCAAGGGACCTTGCAGTGCCTGTGCATGCTCAGGAGACCTCACACATCACAGCCACAGATCGGGGACTCACGCAGTAGCAGAAGAGCTGTGGCCACAGAGACCACCAGTCTGTCACTGGTTCCCCGCACTGCTGGGAGCCCAGCCTCAGAAAACCCCTGTGTGGGGCCTAGGCTCAGTGTCCTTGCGGGTGGGGTGTTAGCTCCAAGACACTATCTATGTATTTAGCCAACAGCAGAATGTACAGTAATGTCCCCTCATAACCAGACTCCCCATGGGGAAGGGTGGAGTTGGCTCCTCTCCCCATTAATTCCAGAAACCACCTGCAAAATGTGTGCTTCTCATGCCTGCAAACTTAGATCCTGTTGGACTAGCGGCTCTGGTTTGGGGGAAATGTAGGGGATGCTCCATGGGGGTTACACTAAGTTCTGCAAAGAAATAAAGCTGTGGACACCTCCGGTCACTTCACGCCCCTTGTGCCAATGGCCTCGTAATCCAAGAAAGGAGTCACCTCCCTGGAGAGCTGTTTGGCCCTGACTGTGCTGGGTGAGGAGGAGTATTTCCAGGACTGAAGACTCTTTGGGGCTTAGCCTTTCATGGTTTTGTGCATCCAGAATGTTTTAAGTATTGAAAGGATCAAAAGCATGGGGCAGGAACATGATTCTATGTGAAAAAGAGGAGGGATGTGCTTTTTTTTAAAACATAGTGATAAAAATGTAAAATGTAAGATTAAGACTCAGTGGACAGGGACACTTCCCTGTGGTCCAGTGGTTAAGAATTGGTCTGCCAATGCAGGGGGCACCAGTTCAATCCCTGGTCCAGGAAGATCCCACATGCTGTGGAGCAGAAAGCTCATGTGCCATAGCTACTGAAGCCCACGCACTCTAGAGCCTGTGCTCAGCAACAAGAGAAGCCATTGCAATGAGAAGCCCTTGCTCACCCAATCAGAGAAAACCTGCATGCAGCAACAAAAGACCCAGTGCAACTAAAAATGAATAAATAAATAATTTTTTTAAAGACTTAATGGACAGTGTAGAGGGCAGATTAGATGTGGCTGCTGAAAGAATGTGCCAACTGGCAGATGGACAGAATTGCCCATAATGCCATGCAGAGAGACACAGAGGTGGGGCACAGGAAAGAGCGTCTGAGACCTGGGGATGGAAAGTCAGGTACAGCACATACTTGGCTGGAGTTATAGAGGGAACACAAGAAGGAACAGGGCAAAGACAAAATGTGAAGCACAATGATGGCTGAGAAATTTCTAGAACTGATGCAAGACTGTATTTCTCAGAGGCAAGGGGCAAATCAGACCTCAAGCCAGACAAAAATAAATTCATGCTCAGACATTCTAGTGCAGCTGCAGACAGTGGTATCAAAGAGGAGGAAGGATTTCTGAACAGGCAGAGAGAAAGGATGAATTCTCAACCAGGGATGAGATCCTGTCCACAGACCTCCAAGAGGAGTGGAAATTGTCTGAAAATACTGAGAGAAAGCAATGATGGCTTGTAACTAGTCACACAGGCAAACTTCATTTCAAAACCAGGACAAGACAAACATTTGCAGAAAAGCTAAAGTTGTTACCACCAATAGATCCACTGGAGGAAGTTCCCAAAGGTTTGTTCTGAGAACAATGAACCTAGCAGTGGAGTTCTAAGATGGAAGAGGGCTATCAAGCCCTACTGCAGGAACTCCAGGCCCCTCCAGGCCACACCAGGGGAGAGCCAGCATAATGCCCAGAGGATGGGGGTGGGGAGGTTGACACTCATCCCCTAGCTCCTTCTGCAGGGTGCTGAGAACCATCCAGACCTTTCACTGAGACTGATCTGATTCTGGCAGCTGCTGACAGCTTGGGGCCCTGCCCTGAGACAAAGTTGAAAGTGTTAGTCGCTCAGTCATGTCCGACTCTTTGTGACTCCATGGACTGTAGCCCGCCAGGCCCCACCGTCCATGGGATTTTCCAGGAAGAATACTGGAGTGGGTTGCCAGTTCCTTCTCCAGAGGCTCTTCCCTACTCAGGGATCTTCCTGACCCAGGGATTGAACCTGGGTCTCCCACATTGCAGGAAGATGCTTTACCATCTGAGCTACAAAGGAAGGGCAACAACCTCACCTTAAAATGGTCAGCTTTGCCAGGAGAATGTCCTGCCAGCTCCACCTGGTACTAGACAGGTGACCCCTGGAGCCCCCTCAGGGTAGTTTGCTTAGACTAATCCTCCTCCACCCTTAAATGTAAACCTCCCCTGCCCAGAGGACCAGGGAGCAAATGTTCAATGAGCCTCTCCATTCTCCCTACCCTGTACCTAAGGGAGGTCAGGGCTTACCGCTTGTGAAATGAAATGTTTTCTTGCCATATCAGAAAACGAGGATGTCACAGCCATCAGTGACTTCAGGCCTCCAAATGTGAATTTCTGAGCCCAGAGGGTGCCCAAATGGGAGGACAATGCCTGCGATCCAGCAGCTGTCAGCTGCTGCCACTCGCTTCAGTGAATCGACTGGTGAACCAGAAACTAAGTCATTGTTCAGTTAAATTATGTCTGATTCTTTGCGATCCCATGAACTGTATCCCGCCGGGCTTCTCTGTCCATGGGATTCTTCAGCCAAGAATACAGAGTGGGTTGCCATTTCCTCCTCCAGGGTATTTTCTGGGCCAGGGGTGGCAGCTGGATCTCCTGCATTACAGGCAGACTCTTAAGTCTGAGCCGCCAGGGAAGCATGAACAAGGAGCTAAGTAAATAATAAAATTGAGAAACAATATGCTGGTCCTAGATAGATGAGGTATATAAGAAACACATGATTTCAGTAAGCCCAGATGTTTGCAAAGATGGGCTCAATAAAGGACAGAAATGGTATGGACCTAACAGAAGCAGAAGATATTAAGAAGAGGTGGCAAGAATACACAGAAAAACTATACAAAAAAAGATCTTCAAAACCCAGATAACCAGGATGGTGTGATTACTCACCTAGAGCCAGACATCCTGGAATGCGAAGTTAAGTGGCCCTTAGGAAGCATCACTATAAACAAAGCTAGTGGAGGTGATGGAATTCCAGTTGAGCTATTTCCAGTCCTAAAAGATGATGCTGTGAAAGTGCTACACTCAACATGCCAGCAAATTTGGAAAACTCAGCAATGGCCACAGGACTGGAAAAGGTCAGTTTACATTCCTATCCCAAAGAAAGGCGATGCCAAAGAATGCTCAAACTACCGCACAATTGCACTCATCTCACACGCTAGTAAAGTAATGCTCAAAATTCTCCAAGCCAGGCTTCAGCAATACATGAACTGTGAACTTCCAGATGTTCCAGCTGGTTTTAGAAAAGGCAGAAGAACCAGATATCAAATTGCCAACATCCTTTGGATTATTGAAAAAGCAAGAGAGCTCCAGAAAAACATCTATTTCTGCTTTATTGACTATGCCAAAACCTTTGACTGTGTGGATCACCACAAACTGTGGAAAATTCTTCAAGACATGGGAATACCAGACTACATGACCTGCCTCTTGAGAAATCTGTACACAGGTCAGGAAGCAACAGTTAGAACTGGACATGGAACAACAGACTGGTTCAAATCAGTGCCTCTTCCTTCTCGGGGCACTGGTGGGCATGGGGAGGGGTTGCCAGCTGAGCTCAGCAGGCCTGGGGGACCTGGAAACCATTTGTTGGCTGAGACCTCAGGTCCACCTTCCAGCTCACCACCTCCCCTAACTCTGGAGACCAGGCTATCCCAGCCGAGAGGCATCTGCTCTGCTGGCTGCTGTCATGTGTTGAGGGACAGCGTTCTCTGATCTTCAGACTGCTCTCCAGTGCCCACCTGGGTATTATGAGTGCTCATTCTGGGATGAGGAGCAAGCAGGAGGAAGGCCCAGCGATGCCTCATGGATCACGTACATCTACCAGTGGGAGGAGTCTCCTGGGGGTCTCCGGGGGAGATTCCACATGCTGACCTGTTAACACATGGTTGTGACAACAGATCCAGTGGTCAGGACTCTGAGCTCTCAGAGCCGAGGGCCTGGGTTCAATCCAAGCTTGGGGAATTAAGATCCCACAAGCGGAGCAGTGCAGAAAAAAAAAGTCAAAGTGGGAACAGCATTCAGAATAGTAAAATGAGTTTCCCTCATTGGGGACAGGACATCGGAATAACCCAAGGGGCAGCTCAGCTCCTGTGGCCACGCTGGGCTCTGCGGCCCGTCTGCCACGTGGCCTAGTGGGAAAGGGCACACGTGTGCCTTCACTTCCCACCCGCAGCAACCCTGCTGTTATCAGATCCTGGGGTGTGTGCAGGAAACTGAGCTGCCTGGAAGAAACACTTCTCGCCAGTGCATTCCTCACAGCTGTCCTGACTCAGTGCAGTGAGCACACCCTGGTGCCAAGGACACCACAGACGTGCTGGGCTGTCCCCAGGAGACAGGCCAGCGAGGCCGAGGAGGGGGTGTCTGGGTTACTGGAGGGTGGGCACCTCTCCAATCTCGACCCCAGGAGTGGCTCCGCGCAGGGCACACTCCCCCAAACTTTGAGCTTCACCAGGGCGTACAGCACCCACCTCCCTCTGCACGAAGTCTCTCACTGGAGGGAGTGAAGGCAGGTTGGTCTCCAGCCTCTGTTCTGGTTGGAAGCCACAGAAAAGGGGTTGAGCAGGAGGAGGGGCCGACAATTCCTACCTGCCTGGCTGGCTTTGGGCACCGAAAGGCCATCCTGAGACAGTGGCACAGCTCCGTGCGGCATCCAGAAGGCAGGGGCCTGAAGTGGCAGTGCCTGCCCTGCCATTCATAGGTTTGATGGCACATCCATGGCTGTGGGTTGGCCGTGGGTCAGGTTTTCTTACACAGTCCTGGGCAGGAGGGACCGACTGTTTAATCAGAAACGTCACTGAAGTCCTTCACCAGTAAGTGGTAACATTTTAGCACAGTCTGAGGAGGCTATGATCCAGAGCTTCCTAGTCCTCAGTGCTGACTCAGTGCCTGCGGGAGGAGGAACGCCCTCAGTCCTGAGTGGTGACCCAGACCCATGGGCGGGGGTGGAGAGCCCTCAGGGCCAGTGTGCTGGGCCTTCCCAGACAGCGTTCCCCTGCCTGGGGCTCTCAGACCTACAGCACCCAGAGTCCCTCTAAGTCTCCAAGGCCCTGCAGGAGGTCTGGCTCCTGCGAGTGGAACACCCTCCCAGTCCGTGGAACTGGAGCCCAGAGACCGCCCGTCCTCGCCCCCTTCCTCCGAGCTACCACAGGACACTTCCAACTCCCCACTGAGGTTTCCGCCGCTAGGGAGCACTTTCAAACCCACTCCTGTGCAACTGCCTGGACCAGGCTGTGCTCAGGCTCCATGCAGGGAGGAGACACGGGGAAAGGGAGCCCCCAGGGCAGGCTTGGGGTTTCATCCCATTTCCTAACAGGGCTGCTCTCCCCTTGCTGTCGGGATACGTGTGTGTGTGTGTGTGCACGTGCGCGCGCGCGCGCCCATCAGTACACATGGATATGGGGGGCCTATAGGCATGTGCTGGTCCATACACCCTCTGAGTTCAGGACATACTTGCAAAGCCAAGTCTTGCGTAGACGTGTGTGGAGCAGGAGAGCCTATTGGAGCCTGGCTTTCCCAGGTCTCGGAGCGGTTGCCCCACTGCCAGCACTGGCCCCAGAGCAGAGAAGCAAGTCTTCAGGGGCCTTGGCCAGAGCATAAGTGACACCATGAGTCTTTTAGCTTGATTTATTTTCACAAGACAGACAAATCAGACCCTGGAATAGCTCTTGGTTCTGACAAGAGTTTTTTTCTTTATAAAGAAGGGTTTCTGGGTTTTCTCCACAGAGTGAATTTGCTTTTACAAAAAATAGTTTTTAATATATACATGCCTACTTTGGAAACCCTTTTGTCCTAGATGGCTTTTCAGACTGGTTTTTAGGCAGAGGGGTCAGTGAGCATGCTTTAGGCACCAGCTGATCTTTCTGCCTTGCTTTCACCTGACCATCACTCTGCTTGAGTTCCCTTGGGAAAGCAACTTTCATGAGATGGGGAGACTCAGAGAGTGTCCTCACAGGACGGTCTCGAGAAACAGTCCAAGCCTCAGGGTGCCTGCAGACGGGGAACCCAAGGGCCAGGAAGCGTCCAGGGAAAACCCTCCGCGGGCCAGCAGCACGGGGACAGGAGGAGGCAGGCAGTCACTGTCTCACAGTGTGGATATTTTATCCCTCTCTTTCACAGCAGCGATTTTAATAAACAAGCATGAAGCCCACAGCATTCTATCTAGAAAATGCCGCCACTCAGGCAGGCTCGAGCACACCCGAGTACAAAGCAACCTTTGCAGCACATGGCATGTTCAGCCAGTTCTGGCGGGATACAGGCATTTAGAGTCAAAGTTAGCTCCCCCCCACCCCCACAGGCTCCCATGGACCAAAAATACTGCTCTCCTCCACTGCACAAAGCTGTAGCAAAATTGTAAAAACGAAGTGTACAAAATGAAGCATCCATATAATACATTTGCACCCTGTATACAATTTATCACCCTTTGAAGCTGGCCAACAGTCAGGTACAGTAGAGGATCGATAATGGAAAAAGAACCCCGACATCTGTCCCACATATTTCGGTCGATGGTTTGGAGAGATTTTCATTTACAGTTACAGTACTTGCTGACGATCGTTATGATTCAGAAGCCAGTTGAATTTCCTGGTATGTAGGCAAGTAACATTTGATTGTCACCACGTACAATTCTGAGACAATAAATACAAGTAGATCAGATGCATTTCTTCATGACATCAAGTAACTCCAGTTTAATACAGTTTAGTGCATTTCAGTATCTCATTCATGGTTCAACTTCTGTCCAAAATACTTTTGCAAACAAAAAGTTAAGAAACTGTAAAGTTATAGGAAAAGAAAACTCCAAGTAAACTTGTCATCGCAATGCTTCAAATTTTAAAGCAATTCAATTGTCTTTGAAAGGAGGGTGCGGCTGCTGCCAGCCTGACTAGAATCAACTGACCTGAGTTCCTGGCTCTTATTTCCTTCCGGGGCATTTGTGGGAATGCCTCCATTGAACTGAGTTAGCTAATGGCCAGTGCTGGGGGTGAACTCAATTCATGCATGTCCACCCCTGCATGAAGCAGAATGCAGTGTGACATCACCTACCCCAAAAAAAGTCCCAGCGTATGTGTGTCCTGGCCCTGACATGCAAGGATGTGGAACCGACAGGAAAGTCTGCCTGCCTGCAGCACCACTCATGGCCCAGGACAAGTCCGGGAGTGTCAGGGGTGTGGCTGGCCCCAACGGCACTGGGGAGAGGCTTGCCTTTGCCTCGGAGCTTAAGCTAGAGAGGGGCAGGCATGTGGAAGGGGACATGCCGTTTTCAGAGGGAAGCAGGTGGGCACGTTGGACTGACAGTTTTAACCCCTAAGCCTGGTTACACTGCCAGGGGTTGCAAACCACACGGTGCCACTGCCTGCCATGTTGCATGCCAGGGCTGCATGCAGCTGCAGTGAGAAATTCACAGCACATGTTACACAAGGGTCAGCCAGCTCAGCTGAAAATCAGTCGGGCTCCGAAGATTCTATGTGGCTTGTCTCTAGGTGTCTCAGACAGAGACAAGCAATGTGCAGAGAGGGACTTGTTCTTCACTTCAAATCTGACACGGACGGGGGTCACATGGGTGTGGGCAGCTTGGAGACAGCTCCTGACCTGCATGTAACTGCAAGCACCACTCTTCTGCAGGCAGACGTCGGTGCTCAGCACCTCAGTTAGAGCGCGAAAGAGCTCGTGCCATGGGCACACAGGGGTGGGGGGTGACCGGGCACACAAGGTGGAGGCTCCAAACTGCCCCAGCGGGCAGTCGTGTCTGCATCACCTGTACAAGCCAGTACTACTCGTGCCACTGATTCAAGTCATTACTGTCATGATTGAGTAGTTCATGCAGAGACCATCTTTTTAACCTGACTGCTTCTCGGGGGCGGGCTGTGGTTCAGACAGGGCTGTGCACCCAGCACACTGTCACCAAGGAGCTGATGACCAGGGTCACTTCTTTGGGGTTAAAAATCCTGTCAGTGGTCTCCCCTGAGCAGCTAAGCCTTTCCCCAGTGTCTACTCACCTGCTCCAGGGCTGTCACAGGACAGAGGGGCACCTGTCACGAGGCCACAGTGGTGCAGGCACCCTAGAAGCCCCTGGAACTCCCCAGAGGGACTGCTGGACACACAGGAGGGCCCAGGACCCAGACTCCACTTGCCAGGCGGCACCAGGACACGTGTGTCAGCAACAGAAGACACAGCACTGGGGCCTGAGCTGAGAAATACACCACCCAGTGGCCTGGACTCGAGACTCAGCCCTCACCAGGCACCCGTGGGAGGGACCCAAGGCCTGGAGTTGCTGCCTTTTGTATCTCCGGTAGGAACGGGGCTGGCACTGGAGCTGCTGCAGCAACAAAGCTACACCTCGAGGCTTAGCCGACCCCTCCCCTGGCAGGGCGGTCAGCCAACATCATGGATTCCTGGTCCTGCCCGACCCAGCTTAGGGCCTAATGTGCTGAATCTAGAGTGCACCCTCCCTGGTGGTGACCAGGAGGACCGTCCCAACATTCAACCTGATTTTGGACAATGACAAAATCAGTAACAAAGGAAGTAAAGGAAAAGAAATAAGAAAAGCACTGTTCTGAGATTTATTAATTAAAAAAAAACTAAAGGAGCCTCCCCCTTTTCCCTCTGAAGTGGATGAAAAGCAAGATCCACCCCTCCAAAAAAGAGAGAGAAAAAAAAAAACAAACATTCATGGTGTAATTTTTATTGCTCTCAAAGGGCTTGGTATTTAAATGCACAAGCTAATCTTCATTAAATCAGAAGGATGTCACTGAGATTTAAAACCTATACATGGTCTCAATCTCCATTCACCCAGGAGTCTTCACAGCTGGTTACTGACTCAGTATAGAATTTACATATTGTGTATCAATTTCAAAGGGAGGGAACTTAGCTGGGAAGCAAGAACTATTAATTAAATGGTAAAAGATCTAAATTTGCATTTTCCAGGTAATGTATCTTTACAGTAGTGCCCTTCAACTTCTTCCTTTAAGCTCTTCAGGGATGAGTGGATTAGCAAATGACACACACACACACACACACACACACACACACACACACACACACACACACACACACGGGTGAGCAGCATGTTGTGTGAAGAAAAATAAGATCTAAGAGAGCCGCTCACCCAAGTGGAAGTGGCCCTACTGTGTGCCAGGCTCCACGCCTGAAGGAAGCAAGAGGCAAGCTTTGTGGCAGAGGGCAGCCGGCTTCCACACTGTCTCAGTGCCCAGCCTCGAGAGGACGTGTGTGCCTTCACGGTCACTGTGAGCGAGCACAGAACTGCGGGTCACGTCCCTGCAACCTTGGTGCCATCACCAAGGTCACTGATGCAGAATTCAGTAGTGTCACTATAAATGCAATCTGCTGTTTCCACAGGTCTCCCCAGAATTCAGACTTAGGGCCAATGCATAATTATTTTTTCCAATTTGGCTTATAATTTTGCCCATTCTTCTTTCTTTCATTTTTTCCCTAGAAAACTGAATGCTGGTTACAGGACAGCAGAGATAACACCCACTATTTTTCTTACCCTTGCTAAAAAAGATGAGGGGAGTGTGACTTTAAAAAAGCAAGTTGAAAGTTTAAGAAGAAAGTCGGATGCAGGCAGGTGGCAGAATGATGTGTTGGAGCTGGAGGGGCAGCCCAGGCCCACCCTGCCGGGCAGCCCCAAGACTCCAGCCCTGCCAGGCCAAGGGGCCTGAGCGTGCACGAAACACCTCCCTGTGGCTGCAGGCTGGAGGGGATGCTGCCTGGACACTAGGGACTCTCCTGCCTCCCCCAGAGGCCAGCATCCTCCAGGACGCACCCACTAGCTTGGAAGGGAGGTGGAGGAGTGGGGAAGGCTCCCCACCTCTGGTTTCCATCAGCTCAACTGTGAAAACAAAACCTCTAAAAGCTCCATGTTAACAGTCTCCAATCACCTTTAGAAGACAGGGTGATAGTGACACCGCCTTTTCAAAGCATCCGCCAGCCCTGCGGCTGAGGTCTCCCCAGCACTTAGTGCCCCTGGCGCACCGGCCCTGCTGGGAATGGGGGGCCGGCCCCCAGCAGCCCTGCCCCCGACGGGATGAAAGGCCCCTGTTCACTGGGAGCGAGGGGGACAGAGGAGCTAAGCTCCGGGCATGGGCAGAATTCGACATCTCACCGCGTTTTCTGCGGCTCCACTGCTTTCCAACGGATTCAGGTGTCAGCAGGCAGGCCGAGGCCGGCGCTCCGGGGGAGGGGGCGTGTGCCGCCGCAGCCCCGCCCAGTGTGCTTCTCACCTGGCCACGCCCCCTGCCCGGAGGCCGGTGCGGGCAGGTAGCGGCCAGTAGGTGCTCTGGGGCCTGGGGGCCCAGGCACACAGTTCTCAGCGGGAGCAGGGTAGAGAGTCCGCAGGGGGTGCAGGGGAAGAGGCGAGGGCCAGGGGAAATTCCCAAGAAAATTGATAAAAACCGAAAAAGGGAGCTAAGCGTGAGAAGAGAAGTTTCCAAAGCCTCTCTCGGGCCGGGTGAGCCCCCATATCCCGGGACGGGAGGGGCCGCCCCCCACAGCAGGCGCCCAGCCCGGCTCTCCTGCGTAGGGGCGAGGCTGGTGTCTCTGTCCGCAGGTCTGCCGACGGCTTTACTCTTGGCTCAAGTTTTATTGGTCAATATTAGTCACCAGTTAATAAGAAAAATAGTTTCTAAGTGTCTTTTTTTCCCCCACTCTAGGTGTGTTGTTCTGTTTTTAATTGAGTTAATTGGATACCACCATCAGGTTATGTGTGTTCAATCACAGCCATTCATTATTCCTTTTTCTTAAATTCTTGGTTTCCATAGCTGGAGCCTTTTTCTATTTCAGTCACTCCTATTAGTCGGCGGACTCCAAAGGAAGCTTTAAAACAGGAAAAAGGCTAGGTTAGCTGATTGCCTTGCCATCAAGCTGGAAAAGTCGTTAGGGGGGGCCTGCCTTTGCCCTCAGACTTTCCTGGGGGCGAGCCTGTGGGGCTGGGCAGCGGGGAGCAGTAGGTGTGGGCCCATGGAGGGCTGCAGTTCTTAGCCAGGGCTGAGGGGCTGCGGTGCCCAACACGAAATGCCTGTGTCCTGGGGAACCTCGGCCCAGCATGCCAGCCCACACCCCCAACTGCCCAAGTACGAACCCAGGGGCCAGGACCCTCCCCATGCAGCTCTTGGCCCGAGAGGCCAGGCAGGTGGCTGGCCGGCCGGCCGGCCAGATTTCTGGAGAGATGGCCCTGGAATCTGGAGGTCGTCACGGCCCCGTGGCTCAGTGATCAGAGCTGCTCTCTGAGGCTGGCAAGGCTCGGGCTGGATCCCAGCTGCCGGGTGACTGTCTCCAGGCCTGGGCATGGCCACCAGCACACATGGGAGGGAGGCTCCCACCCTCGAGCTGCACCATCATTCCCCTTCATTACCTGCCCCGACAAACCCCAGGAATGTCAGGATCAGGAGAGGAGATCCACTGGCAAAGACGCCCAAGACAAAACTGAAGAGAGGAGACAGGAGGAGCGTGGCCCAGAAGAGGAAGTTGAGGAGCGTCCACGGCCGGCGGGCGGGTTTGAACTGCTGCCCCGGAAACACACCCTTCTGGTTATATATCTCCTGCAGCGCATCCTGAAAGAGTCAACCACAACAGTGGCTTTCATGTACTGTTGTCATAACCCAGAAGCAAGAAATGATTCGACCTAAAGTGGATGGACCACATGACATGGGCCACAGAATGAAGCTGACACGACCTTCATCTGTGGTGGCTTATATCAAAAGCTTGAAAAACATAAACCCTTCCATCAGGCAAGCTTCCTAGGAAAATGATCAGCCAGTGCCTGGCTCACAGTAGGCACCTCCAAGCCCCAGGACTGCAGCGTCTGCCAGGCTCCGCACCATCTCTGGCAACACTTCCAGAGTGAGGGTGGCAGCCACCACTGCTGGGAGTCCGTGGCCTGCCGGCTGGGTCACCCACAGGAAGCTACTTAACCTCTCCTCCCTCCGTGTCCTGGCGGCTAGTGACGGCAGGACAGAGGAGTAGGTGAGGACACGGAAGCATCCTCAGCAGGGAGACGGGGTACACACTGAACATGGAGCGCCAGCCGCCTGGCTGAGCAGCCGGGATGCCGGGATAGACTCCTCCGCAGCTATGACTCATCATGCGCAGCAAGGAGACACGACAGTATGAGTTTTCTGAAGAACCTAAGTGCCATACAACTCCATATAAATAAAAACATGTATGAGGCGGCATGTGTCTGGGACCAAGTCTGGAAAGACGAACACCCCCAGGGGCTTAGGTCTCACCTCTTCTCGCCTTTTTCTGTTTTATTTTCTGCATTTAGCTTCTTGAGCTGTGTTTAGCATTACACTAAAAACAGGGCAGGGGTCTTAACAAATACCCAGTGTCACAGCCTCTTCCAATGTGCGGTCAGACACCAGCTGCCCCTGCCAACCCAAGGGGCATGGGGTGGGTGCCAGAGGCCTGAGGGCTCAGGAGCAGCTGTGACCCTTACATCTATGAGTATACCGCAGGGTGCCCACACGTGCCTTCCCCCCGAGGGCCCTTCCCATGGGGTTCCAGAACATTTTCAGGCCGGTCCGTTCAGCCCACTCCACTCTGCCCGCCTGCCCCTAAGCAGACGATGCAGATGGTGGTAGTCTGTCTTCCGACCTATTGGCCATTCCTCACACACCCAAAGGCGAGCATGGTCTCTTTCCCCAGGAGAGTTGACGCCTGCATCCCGTGCATGGGCACCTCTATGACGATGTCTAGGACCGCTCCTGTGCTCTGTGCTTTTCTGTGAGTAGCATCACGCCATACACCTATGGCAGTCTGCCTTTCATACACCTACTTTCTCAAGATTCAGTTAGACTGAGAATATGCATGCAGTTCATTCATTTTAACTGAACCCCAGCAAATGACTAAACATATATAATGTGTCTATTTTCTAATAATAACCTTTTAGGTTATTTCTCACTTCCTGCTAAATAAGCAAATACTGTTGCTGGGAGATGTCACTCTAAGAGGTTCTGACTTTTAAAAACTAGCCCTGATCCAGAGACACGCTCTCCTTTGCAGCCTCGTGCACACATCTTTCTGCCCATCCACCATGGGATGCACACACACCGTATTCCTTCTCTCTTTTAATTGGTCAGACTTGCCCGAAGTTTTCCATTTTATTAATATGTTTAAAGAAAATCTTTTGGTGCACTGGATTCCTCTTTTGAGCTTTGTTTTCTGCTTAGTTTATGCTGTTATTATTTTCTCTGTTCTCTGTTTATTCTATTTCATGTATGTTTCTGTAATGTATGTTTGTGTGCATGTGTACACATATGTATGTACATACATTCTTTTTATCTATCCCATCCCTGACTTGTGTTTCTTGAACCTGATGAAACCCGTGTTCTTCAACTCTGGAAGTTTATGGTTATCCCTGACAACTGCTCTTCATCATTCTTCCCACCTTATCCTCTGGATGGTCTAATTGTTACATTCTGGACAACTGTTTAGCCTCTGGATCTTTTAACTTTCCTTTTATGTTTTCACTTCCTCTGTGCTACATGCTGAGTAATTTCCTCAAAACCTTTGCTGTTGTTCAGTTGCTAAGTTGTATTCAACTCTTTGGGACCTCATGGACTGCAGCATACCAAGTTTCTGTCTTTCACCATCTCCTGGAGTTTGCTCTCATGTCCACTGAGTCGGTAGTACTATCTAGCTGTCTCATCCTCTGCCACCCTCTTCTCCTTTTGTCTTCAGTCTTTCCCAGCATCAGGGTCTTTTCCAGTGAGTTGGCTCTTCACATCAGGTGGCCAAAGTATTGGAGTTTCAGCTTCAGCATCAGTCCTTCCAATGAATAGTCAGGACTGATTTCCTTTAGAGCTGACTGGTTTGATCTCCTTGCAGTCCAGGGGACTCTTAAAGGGTATTCTGCAGCACCACAAATCGAAAGTATCAATTCTTCAGTGCTCAGCCTTATGGTCCGACTTTCACATCCTTACATGATTGCTGGAAAACCCATAGCTTTGACTATATGGACCTTTGTTGGCCAAGTGATGTCTCTATACTGTCTAGGTTTATCACAGCCGTCTTTTCAAGAAGCATCTTTTAATTTCATGGCTGTAGTCACCACCCACAGTGATTTGGGAGCCCAAGAAAATAAAATCACTGCTTCCACTTTTCCCCTTTCTATATGCTATGAACTGATGGGACCAAATGCCATGATCTTAATTTTTTGAATGTTGAACTTCAAGCCAGCTTTTTCACTCTCCTCTTTCACTTTCATCAAGAGGCTCTTTAGTCCCTTTTCACTTTCTGCCATGAGGGTGGTGTTATCTGCATATCTGGGTTGTTGATATTTCTCCCAGGAGTCTTGATTCCAGCTTCTAATTCTCTCTTCAGCTATATCAAATCTTCTATCTAATCTGTTGACTAAGATTTTATTGTCAATTACTAGATTTCTCATGCCTGTTTATCTTCCTTGGTTTTTCTCAAATCTGTTCCATTTTTAATAAGTCTTATTCTTTTGTTTTCAGTCCCTTCTTCTTTTAAAAAAATATTTGTTAATTTTTATTTGTGGCTGTGCTGGGTCTTTGTTGTTGCACGTGGTCTTTCTCTGGTTGTGAAGAGTGGGGGCTACTCTCTGCTTGAGGTGTGCTGGCTTCTCCTTGTGGTGACTGCTCTTGTTGCCAAGCAATGGGCTCTAGGGTGCACGGGCTTCAGTAGTGGTGGCACACGTGCTCAGTAGTGGCACATGGGCTTAGTGGCCCCAAGGCATGTGGGATCTTCTCTGACCAGGGATTGAACTCATGACCCCTGCATTGGCGGGTGGATTCTTACCCACTGGACCACCAGAGAAGTCCTCAGCCCCTTCTTTTTTGCTTAGCCATTTCAAGCACACTGATTTGACTTTCTGCCTAGTAGCAGTGCCATAGCTGAAGTTTCGGGAGGGTTTAACTTTCTGTCTGTCTGTCGTGCTCACCCATGGCGGGTCTTGGTCACGAGTGCGTCTCCAGCAGAAGTCTCGGCAGCTGAGTCTGGAGTCATGCTCTTCTAGCTTCACATGTGCTACTCTCGGGGACTCTAGAGAGATTCACCTGGAACCACTTTTTTATGCTGATATTTTGATTTTGTTCTTGAACTATGTTGTTAGTATAACTTCAACCTTAAGGACAGTGCTGTGATTATGAATCACCAGGGAGATGTTTCAAGACTCAGGGGAAAGGTATGCTTCAAAGTCACTCCCTGTGCTGGCAGGTACATTTTCCAGTTTAGCCTTCCAGTTGGAAGATGAAAGTCCAATGGGTCCCACCTTCATTAGGGTCTTCAGTTCTAACCTCCAGCCCTGAATGAGGTCAAATCCATGTCTTCTGTTTCCATGTAGGCATCAAAGCTCAAGGCTGCAGGGTGGGCAGACCAACAGACCCCTCGGCACCTCCTCATGGCCTCCAGCTGCCTCCCGGCCCCGCCTCCTCTCTCGCTCCTGAGAGGGCCCCTTACCCTTTTTAGCACTTCTCAGTGCATTTAAATGGAGAAGGCAGTGGCACCCCCGCTCCAGTACTCCTGCCTGGACAATCCCATGGATGGAGAAGCCTGGTGAGCTGCAGTCCATGGGGTCACAAAGAGTCGGACACGACTGAGCGACTTCACTTTCACACACTGGAGAAAGAAATGGCAACCCACTCCAGTGTTCTTGCCTGGAGAATCCCAGGGACCGCGGAGCCTGGTGGGCTGCCATCTATGGGGTCGCACAGAGTCGGACACGACTGAAGCGACTGAGTAGCAGCAGCAGCAGTGCATTGAAAAGGATATGCATTTTATTTTTTTATTTGAAAAGTTTGCTTAAATTCCTCTTAAGATTTATATGCTATACATTACTTGGTTGATGCTGTACGTGTGCTCAATCATGTCTGACTCTTTGCGACACCATGAACCCACCAGGCTCCTCTGTCCCTGGGATTCTCCAGGCAAGAATACTTGAGTGGGCTGCAAGTCCTACTCCAACGGATCTTCCCGACCTGGGGATCGAACCCGTGTCTCTTGCATTGGCAAGTGGATTCTATCCTTGCACCACCTGGGAAGCTCCTGTTACTTGGTTAAAACCCTTATAAAATGGTGTATGTTTTATACTAGAAGGACTTTCTGATTATCTGAGTCTCTCTGTTGCTAAAGATGAGAATCTAGTGCCCTGTACGTCTGTGTGTATAAAACAAACTGAGGAGTCGGGGTGGGACATGCCAGAGGAATGTGTCATCTATAGTGTGTCTCTTACATATTAAATCATATGTATACACACGCATAATGTGTGTTCTATACCTACAACTTCTTTTACACAAAAAAATGAAACAAATGTGATAATATATTATCGGAAATGGTTATACAAGCATTGTGATGTCCAGTACACTTTTCTCTAGTTTGTTAATTTCTTAAAAGTTAGGAAAAATGAAAGACGCAGAAAAGAACGGGAAAGAAGAATTTGAGAGTAGCACAGCACCCCTGTCTCTAGAGACAGTCAGTGCGCTACCTGCCTGCCCTGTTAGCTGCCCCTTGGGAACCTCTGTGAGACTCTAGGGGTAGGAGTGGAGGTGGGAGGAGCTGGGTGCCTTTACCTTCTCCTGGTACAGTTTATGAAGCCACTGAGCTGCTTCCTTCTCATCCAGTGGAATCTCTTCCAGAGGAAATCTCCTGTTTCATTAAGAAGATTGAAAGCAAAGTGAATTACCAGATGACATCAAACTGCAACAGGGAAAAATAATTTCTTATGCATCAGGGTTACTTGTCTGCCTTTTCTATTCAAATCTGACTCTCAGTTTCTAAGAACACACAAACATCAAAGTAACTTTTCCTCGAGCAGTGTCCCATGCCTTGGAGGACTGCAGGGGATCACGGAGGGCCCCGGCAGGCGCTTCAAATGTCCAGGAGCGCTGAAGCGTTGCACAGAGACACTTCAGGAGTGTCCCCATGGACAGCAGCAGTTAGCCTCACCGGGAAGGCTGGCCGTTCATTAGCCTCAGCAGCAGGTTTGGCCTTTCAGTTTGTCTTTGGATGTGATCATCGCTAAGAGTGTCTTTCATGAGGCAAAGAAAACGTCATCTTTCACAAATGAAAACCCTGAAAAGCTGAAGAGATTTTGAAAATTTAATCTCACCTAACAAACTGCTGACTTCAATTGGGACAGTGGCTTATGCATAAACCGTAATCACAAGCCGAATCACCAGCCCCAGGATGGGAGGTGTGTCTACCTGGTAGACTGGGACCTCGGTCCAGGGCACTGCAGTACCTCAGGATCGCCAGCAGGGGCCGCCGAGCGCACGCAGGAGCAAGAGTAACTTAACCAGCGGACCGCGGTCACTGCCTATCTCAGAGGGCCCAGGGTGAGAAAAGAGACAGGAGAAATTTCCACAGCCAGAGGCAAATCTCCTGTGTTGAAGGAATAGCAACCTTTTTTTTCCTCTAAAAGTTGAGAACTTTGGTTTTGTGTGTTGTACCTTGCCATTTTACCATATTCAAAATGAAAACAAGATTTTTATAAGCACACACAATCAGACATCCGACCACACATCATGCAGCCTACGGAAGACTCTGCTGTGCACTCAGAGGACGGAAGAAGACTGCTAACCCCCTAGTAAACAAAACGGCTTAGCTCTGTGGAGCCGGAAGGTGCAGGGCACCTGCAGGAGGCCCCAGACCACACGAAGAGAGGTACCACTTGAAGGACTCGTCACAGGTACCATCTTGGGAAGGAAAGGAAGTCAGGAGAGGTCTGTCTACAGCGAGATGACTGCCCACAGTGTCAAACTCAAGTGACTGTTCTCCGCTAATTGCACAGATACTACATAGGGGTTCTGTTGTATGTCTGCGGTATGAAGCATGAAATATATAAGAATTTTAAATGATGAGATAAATACAAACATGAATACTATCTCCTAGAGTCGACTCAAGCCACTTTGAGGATGCTGGCCCCAACTGCCAGCATGGACACAGAAGAGCCTCAAGCCGCCATCCCCATGGCCCTGGCCCTGCCTAATCACAGGCCCTTGGGGCATCTTCTTCAGTAGGGGATGGAAAATGAAGCAAACTCCACTGGGTCATGTGAACCTTGACTTGTTTGATAACAGGTGCGTTCTGGACTCACTGGAGTATTGCTTTTGCCCAAAACACCCAAAAGTACACAATACAAAGCAGTAAGTTGAAGCTTTCTGAAATTCTAAGAATATATCAATTAAGATACTGAATACAGCTCCTCGTTTTCTGCAACAAAGGAAAAAAGAGCAGATTACAGCACCAGCCCTCTCCCACTGGCGCTTAATGTCCACGCGGAGGTCGGCGCAGCCTGGGGGCAGGCGTGAGCACCAGCCTGGAGCTGGGATCAGGTAGGTCCCCCCTCCAAGCTTTGCCACCTGCCGGCTCTGACCATGGGCATCTGGGATGCCCGGAGCCCCTTACTACCCAGGGGATAGACCAAGATCTGCCTCGAGGGCTCCCTGAGGATGACTGGGACCTGCCATGGCCCCAGAAGAATCACCAGCCCCTGGTGGCCACTACTGTGTCAACCCCCTCCCAGACTTTTTGGGTGGTTTATCTTTGCCTCCTGAGGCAGAGAAATGTGGAGGTCAGTGTGGCTGTGAGACAGGAATGACCTTGATCTTTTGTTACAGACATGGATCCCACCATCCCAAGCAGTCCTGTGTTACCAGCTGGATGTGCCTTGGTATGGGCTGCCTCTAAGCCAAGGGGGTTCAGGCTGGCTAGGACAGAACCTGCCGACTCAGCCTGCGGTGGCCAGGAGAGGGAGGTGGTAGGTGTGGCCCTGAGCCCACCATCACTCCCGGGTGGCCTAGAATGAAAAGAGGACCACAGGGGCATGCCGTTCACGATGGGACAGCTTGTCCTTCTCCTGCCTATGAAAAGCCTACTCACTGCTCAAGTTTTAGCTCTCTAAAGCCTCTTCCCAAAAGTCTCTCCTCCCTCCAGCGGGAGGGGTCATGCCTCCCTTGAGCTTCTAGAACCTTCTGCCAGCACCTCGTGCAGCCTCCTTTGCTCTGTACCGACCCCACCATGTGCTGGCCCTGGAGGGGGTAATGCCCCAGCACCTCCACCTGCGGGGCGTGCACGTGGGCTCTGTCCCAGCCCCACCCCCACCGGCCGGCGCTCACCTGACACACATGTCCGCCTCGTACTTCTTCCCATAGAGGATCCCCAGCAAAGACGGGTTCTTGTTTCCTCGGAAATTCAGCGTGACGTCATACACAGCTGTGACTGCAGGGAGGGCGCAGAGGGTGACAGGTGACATCCGGCAGCTTGGCCCACCACGGCTCTTCACCTGGATGCCCGTGGTGAGGGTTCCCATCTCTTATTGGGGCATTTAGTTGAGTCACTTGTGTTTAAAGCTACTGTCTGTGCTTTGTCCCTTTCTTTGATTTTGCCGTCCTTTTGGATTAACTGGATATATATTTTTTTCCTTTATAAGGTTTTCAGTTATATACTTTTTAAAAATTATCACTTTAGTTGTTTTCCATTAACTAGTATTTTATCACCTCAAAAAATGACACAAGACTCTTACAACATGTATATCCACAAACTCAGATCTCCTTCTCATGCCACTGGCATTCTGCATGTTACACAGAACTCACTGGTCTGGTTCTGGCACGTCACTGATCCCACCTCTCGCCCTGCTGGGAGTCTGGGGCAGTGGTGGCCGGGCGGGCAGCTCTTACCTGTCCCGCGGAGGCACTGGACCGCGGTGGTGAAGCCCTTGGTCCGAGGCAGCAGGTGGTACTTGAGGACGGGCAGCCCCTTGGAGGCGGCCACCTCCATGCTGACGCGGTGCTTCTTCTCCGTGAAGCGCGTGCCCTCACAGTACAAGAGGAACTAGGACGCGGTGGGGGACAGAGGCCAGTTAGAGATGCTGCGGTCACGTTCCGTACATGACTCCTCACAGACAGTGACAGCACTGCGCCTATTCCCAGGGAGTGAAAAGACACTTCTTGGAGAGAAGTGAGACTCCGTGTCCCTGGGCGCCAGCCTCTGGATGGCTTGTGGAAAATAAAATCTTCCATCCCTCTGCCTCAACGTGAATTACAAACACCAAATACATAAACAGCTAATTCACAAAGAACTGCCATCAGAGACGAGAAAGAAGAATCAGAAAGAACCGATTTCAAACCGATTGATACCGATCATTTCAGATGGCTGTCCATCAAACTCCAACCAAGGGGCTCAGAAAGGACCCCCAGGGCTCCACTCTGCCCTTGAAGGGTGGCTGCTTTAAGTGCAATGCAAGCCTTCTAGGAATTGAAGTCCATGTTGACCCACAGAACTGCAGCTCACGAGGCCTTGTCCTGTCCCCTGACTCCACAGAACAGCCTGGGTGCCTGGGCAGACTCTCTGCTAACGTTCCAGGGGTGCTCCCAACTCAGTCCAGCAGGATCACCTCTGTGTGGGCCCAGGTGTGCGGGGCCCACCTGAGGCAGGTGGAAGCAGGTGGTCTAAGAGGGGTTCTCAAGCCCGCAGGTGCATGGGGCAGGGTTGTGGCCCTGCTCAAACAGCCTCCCTGAAGCTCTTGTGGGCTTTACAACTAATAACCTGGGCTGTGTTTCTGATGCCCAAGGTAACACAGCCTATGTGGCCTTGCCCCATCACCTCACTCACCCACATGTATTCGGGGTAGTCAGCCAAGCACTTTAGGCCTTTGATGACGGTGTCCCGGTCTTCCTCCCACTTCCGTTTGCAGAACACAATCTCCAGAAAGTACCACGTCCAGCCGATGAGGGGCACGTAGAGCAGCTCCCTTTTCGCCAGGACTTTGGAACTCTGAAGGGAGGGGGAGCAGCTGGCACATCATGGCCACAAAGTTCCCATGGGCAGTGCCCCGCAGGCAGCCTTCACGAATGGTTGTCATCAGGAGACCCTCACTCTGAGCATGATGCCACTGGGATGGACAGGGCCCCAGAGTGCAGGTGCCACCAGATGAGAATCCATGGGCAGATCTGGCCGATGCTGGCAGGCAGGTGTGCAGGCAGGAAGGGAGCCTAGAGGGTATACTGGGCCTTCAGGGCTGCTCCGGCTGCCAGGCTTGGGGCTTGCTGAGGATGATGCCAGGGCCAGCACCCACTGGGCTTCCCTGCAAGGGACCCCTCAGCCTTACTCATCTGAGGCAGCTGAGCCGACAGGGGAGGTTTGCAAAGGAAAGGCAGTAACACCTGATCTCAGGAGGGAGCCCTGGGGCAACCTGCAGTCCCCAAATCCATGTGGTCAGCCATGCTCACACACCTAACTCAGAGGGACCAGGGGCTAAACACAGAGCAAATGAAAACTCAGGGCTCTGGAGACTCCAGACCCCCCAGGGAGCCATGCCAGCCCCTCCTTGGGACCCCATGTCGCTCACCCCACACCCTCCTGGGACCCCTACGTTGCTCACCCCAAGCACGCCGAAGCGCTCACACATGGTCCACCCACAGAGGAAGTCGATCTCAAAGTTGTGGTTGAGGATGATGACGGCATGCTCCTTCCCAAAGCTGTCCACCGTGGCCTGGTCGGTGAACAGGGTGCACTCCGTGCACGACCACCACTCCAGGAGCATGACCAGCTCTGCGGACACATGCGGGGATGTCGGCCAGGTGCAGACTGCCACACTCCGGCCAGCCCTCCCTCCCTGCTCCCTGACGTGGATGGGGCTTGTACAGTATCAGCCAGATTGGGATTTTCTGCTGGAAATGAGTTTTGATGGTTTGTATGTAATAAATTCAGTTTTCTAAACTTATAATTACCTCTATAAGCAAAAGTCAGGGGAGAAGTCAAATAGAAGCAGAAAAAATGGGGGATCTCCCTAGTGGTCTAGTAGTTAAAAATCCACCTTGCAATGCAGAGGACACGGCCCTGGGACACAGCAACTAGAAGAAGCCTGTGTGTGTGCCACAGTGAGGACCCAGTGCAGCCAAAAAAAAAAGCAACAGAAGAAATGGAAGAGGAGGAAACCCATTTTAGGTGAATTTTTTTTTTGTAATCAACATATCTAAAGGACTTAATTTAAAATATTTTTCTTAAAAATCAGATCTTCACTTTTCTTAAAAATCAAATAACCCATTGGATGAGATGGTGAGCAAGACATTCACTTATTAAGAGAATACAGCATTATAATTATATTATTACTATTTCATTACAAGGTATTGAATACCAACTGTATACTAGGCACTCTGCCTGTAAATGAAATCAGATTCTAGCAGACAACCTGAATTATTGCTATTATTATTCCCAAAGCTCAGAGAAAAAGTGGTGGAGTTCCAATCTCAGTTCCCCAAAACTAAGTCTGGGGCTCTGAGGAAAGTTTCAGAGGAAACTCCAAAATATAGAAATAAGTGAATAAAACCAGGGCCCCCCTCTGGGGCCTTCAGTTGGCACGTGCCAAGCACTGTTGCTCTTATCCACACTGCTCTTTACAGAGTCGAGGGGGATGGCTGTATCATCATGCACAACTGTGGTCTTCACACGTGCCCTGGACTCATGGGGCAGCCACACATTCTGTCCCCGGTCGAGGAGGCTGGGGAGGCGGTGGGCGTCCAGCCAGGCAGTGTCACACCCACCATGGCCAGGCGTCCTGAGAAGGGTGGCCTCAGGCCAGGAAGTGTAGCTCCCAGGCTCAGGATGGATTTCAGAGAGCCTGTCCTTTGCGTGCTGGACACTGACCCATCGGTTTTCAGAGAGGACCATCCCTGGGAAGGCTGATGGGGCAGGACAGCCCAGCCCTGCTTCCCTGTTGGCCAGGAGACAACTGTGGCTTCCTCAGAGGCTGCTGGGGGACCGGATGGGACTTGGCATGGCGGCTGGCTTCTCCTTCCTGAGGAGGGTCCCCACCAACCCAGACAGAAGTGGGGAGACACACAGCTCCCCCCAAGTGCTGGGGTCTCAAATTCCTTTTACACGAGGTGGGACTGGATAGGAGGCCAGTTCTGAGATGACATCTGCACACCCTCAAACCATGGAGAGGAGGGTCCATAAAGGGGTCAGCTCCAGGACACACTTGCCATAAGCTCCATCAAGGGACCAGGGCCATGAGGAGATGGAGGCGCATCAACAGGGGCAAACTATGCCCCTCGGGTAGCCCAGCCACTTCCATCCAACATTCAAGTTGGGAATAAAGGTCCAAGGAATGGAAAGACAAGAGGTCCTCAACAGACGTTGCTCAAGGATGACTTACAGATGGCCAACATGAGAAGATGCGTGGCATTGCTGGTCATCAGGAAAGTGCAGGCCAAAGCCACAGCCAGGCACTGCATCACACTCACAAGACGGCTGTCTTCCAACAGATGGACGACAGATAGCACGGGCCAGGGAGGATCAGAGGGCCTGGGACGCCCAGTGCTTCAGGTGGGGATGTAAGCGCGGCAGCTGCACCTATGCTCCAAACAGAGTCACCAGATGACCCAGATATCCCACCAGCAGGGAGATGCCCCATAGAAATGAGAACAGATGTCGGTGTAGAAACTTGAACATGGATGTTCTTGGCAGTGTTATTCACAAAGCCAGAGAGTGGAAACAGCCCAGAAGGGCGACAACTGATGCGGAAAGAGGCACATCCATACAGGGCGGCATTGTTCAGCCGAAGTGGGAATGTGGGCCTGACACAAGCAGGACACAGATGAACTTGGGAAACACGAAGCTCTGAGTGTGGGGAATCAGACAACGCAGTGTATGATTCCATCACGTGAACCATGCAGAACAGGCAAAGCCATGTGGACAGGAAGTAGATCAGTGACTGTGAGGCTTGCTGGGGGAGAGATGGCGGGGGGAACATGAGGAGGACTACTCCATGCTCTACGTGGGTGAATTTCACCTCCTAATAGTTGTTTAAGGAAAAAGAGGCCCAAGGCTAGGCTGACCTGTCCATCTGAAAGCATGGGTGGCTGCTGGGAACTTGCCAAAGCCCTCACCCTAGGCAGCAGGGCCCCGGAGCTGGGACAGACCCACAAGCAGCCTGGTGACAGCCTGCTCCTAGTCCTCCTTGGCTTCCTTCTGGGAAGCCTCCGTGTGTTAGCTGGTCAAGTAAGAGCCGGTGGCTGAGGATGCTGCCTCTAGAGCAGTTTGCTTGGAAATGAGGAAGTGTCCTTCCTTATCACAGTAAGGACATTCAACTTGAGGCCTTGCTCTGTGCAGATGTCCAAGTGCATAGCGCAGTCCTGTTAACTGCGGGCTCCAGGCCGTAAGCAGGCTCTAGAATTCACTCCTCTTGGGTAATGGACACTTCACACCCATCCGACCGTAACTCGCCACTTCCCCTCCCCCAGCCCCAGTCACCACCCTTCTCTGCTCCGCTTCCCTGAGCTTGGTCATGTGGATCCCTTGAATGAGGAATCAGGCAGCGTTGGTCCTTCTGTGACTGCCTGGTTTCCCTCCATGTCATGCCCTCCAGGTTCATCCATATTGTCCCAAACAGCAGGGTTTCCTTCCCCTTAAGTAGCACTCCATTGTCCATATGGACGGCATTTTGCTTGTCTGTTGGTCTGTTGATGGACATGGATGCCATCTCCACATCCTGGCCACTGTGTGCAGAGCCATGGTGAGTGCACCCCCTTACCTGGCAGCACTCAGGACCCGGGCCTTTCTGGCCCAGCACAAGAGGTCTGGCCCAGGTGGGGGCCCACAAGAAGCAACAAGCTTTTAGACAGACAGACACAGGCAGCCCTCTGCAGACATTCCCAGCCCCCTGGAGAGTGGGTGTAGCAGACCTGCCTGTGGAAAGGAGGCGTGTTGAGGATGCTCTGTCCCACCAATGGCCAGCATAGTCTGAGGGTGGCTTGGCCCATTTCGAGATACATTGTCTCCCCGTGGATGGCAAATGACTACATACGCAGACAGGACTGACAACATGATTCTGCTCATGGTCAATTTGGAGAATTTTTTATTTTCAGCTGTGCTGTGGGGCTTGCAAAATCTTATTTCCTTGATTAGGAATTGAACCTGGGGCACAGTAGTTAAAGTGCTGAGTCCTTACCATTGAATTTTCCCTTTAGGAAAATTCTCAGACACCATCTCCTCCAACAGTGCTTCTCCTTATTCACTCCTGAGGGACAGGAGTCCAACACCCGTTTCATAGACCTGCATGCTCTCCTTACCTCCTTTAGCTCCTGTTTCATATTCTTCATCTTGTCACTCTACTGTAGTTGGGGTGAGCTCTTCGTATTACTGTCCAGTTAGCCCACTTGCTCACTAGCTGTGTCTAATTTGATGTATCATTCACTAAGTTTTTACTTAAAAAAATTATCATAATTACAATTTTTATGCATAGAAGTGCTCCTTGGTTCTTCTTCAAATCTGGGGATTTTGGATAGTCTTTTGTCTAAATCTTTTGTTGTATATTTATTGACTTCTGGGTTCATATATGACTTGTTTCAATCTATGTGATTCTACTCAATTAGAGACTAATTCAGGTCAAGAGCACATTTCTGTTTGCCTCTGTTGACCCCATGGGCACTGCCAGTCTGCTCATTTCAGCAAACTTTCAAGGTCCTGGTTGATACCCAGCCCATCTCTTGGAGCTGCCAAGGCAGGGCCCTGAGAAGCAGTGCTGATACCCCATCTTAGTGCCCTCTTCTGCGGAGAGGCGGGGCTGTGGCTGAGGGATTCCCTTTATTTACGGCCTTAAAAAGCCAGCTTTACTGAGAGTCTGGCTGTGCAGAAGTGCTTTAACTTTAGAATGCTACTGCCAGTGGAGGCTGTGATTTTCACAAGTCAGCATTTGCCCCTCAGGCATGCACTCATCTACCTTGGTGATGCTCGTGAATAACTCACCTGCGTGCTCTGCATGGTAGTATTTCTAATTCTTCTTCTCATGCACAGGAAGGTGGCCTTTTATTTAGGGAAAAAGCATCTGGAACTGAAACCTTCGCATGTTTATGGCTGGAAGCATGGGTGGGGCTGCTGTCCCCTGTTGGGGGCATGCACACCCTGGCTTGGATACCTCACTGCCTTCTCAGCTGCCCCCCTGCACTGGGGAGGGGGAGGTCTTGGAGACACAGACTCACCGCTTCCCGTAGGACATAGTGTGTACTAGCTTCTCTTCATTGTAAAAAAAAGGTGTCCTTATGCTGAGTAAATTACACACAGTGTGGAAAAAGCAGCAAGAATCCCTCCTACCCCCACTCCTGGGACAGCTACATTTTCTGTTCTGCCTTCCACATTTTCTAAGGAGGGATGGCCACACTCCAGTGCAGACACATCATACGTGTCTTTCAAAGTAAATCATGGTAGCACCTTTCTACTTTGTTTTTTAGCTTCTGTTTTCTCCCAAAAATGTATCTTGAACTTGGTTCTCTATACCAGGAAAGAGATCCCCCTGCTGGTCTTAGTGGCCGTGTGGGCCTCCATCCAGTGGACACACCACAGTTAGTGGGCATTTTGGCTGCTCATTTTTATATTAGTTAATATAAAACTGGCAAAATGAATATATCTGTGCATATATGTACTTTTATAGATATCTTTCTAGGGTACATTCTTATTTGGTGGAATAATAAGGGTCAAAAAATATAACTGTTTAAGTTGCTGATTGTTACAGGTCCAAAGAAGTGCCTGGTAACCCCAACCCGCAGTGTGTTCCCCTCGCCAGTGGTGGGTGTCGTCTCCAAGCTTCCTAGTCTCTGACAGGTGAGGGTGACTCTACACACACAAATGCACGCACATCACAAGTGCACACAGGTAACACCTGTGCATGCCTAAACATTTAATTAAGAGACAGGTAGGTCCTTTTCCTTCAGAGAGAGAGATGCTGAAGTATTTACGTATGATGACAGGCCACTCGAGGGGAGTGCTCCAGTGCTGGGATCTGGAGGCCCGTGGCCGGCCACGTGCTGGTGGGCGTCAGGCCTAGCCACGCTGCACTACAGTATGACTGCTTGTTTCCAGGTATCCAGAGTACCACGTGAGACCACACGGAACCACCATCTCTGTGGGTCCAGAGGCTCGAGTATTGGAATACTGCGTGGTTCAGCCCAGTGAAGAGCTCAGGCTGAGCGCCCCATACTCTCCTCGTGGCCAGGAGAGGCCCCCTAGTTCCCGGCTGTGCAGCCCATGGCCTTCTTGTCTCATCATCACAAGCATTGACCCCATGGGGCCTGCACTGGTTTGTTTGGGGTTGTCCTGACTGTCGCCAGTCCCCACCCCACCACACCATGCCCGTGCAGGCGGTACTCACGGCTCCAGAGCGAGTAGGCGAGGCGGCAGTTCAGCCGGCGGTACAGCTGCTTGTTCACAGGCCAGAGGACCAGCGTGCAGAGCTGGATGGAGTTGATGACCAGCCCGCTCACCACGAAGACGAAGCCAATGAGGAGGTGCACGACGAACTGGGTCTTCAGGAAGGCAAGCAGGCCCATGGCCACAGCTCAGTAGCGAGTGCAGGGTCCTTCACTGAGAATGGCTGTCCTGCAAAGACAGGGCAGAGGTCAGGAGGGTTTAGGGACCCCAGGGTGAGGGGCGGTGAGTGGAGAAGGGGTCCACAGTGGTCCAGCCAGAGCCCAGATCTGCGGCTCCCACAGCACCCTCAGGCCCTGCCCTCCTGAGAGTGATGGATGGATATGTGGGGTGGAGGGAAAGCTGATACGTGATTCACACAGGCATCACGCACACCACACACACACACACACCAAGTACACACACACCATGTACACACGCACATATCACATACACACACATCATGTACACACACACCACCAGGTACACACACCACGAACACACACACACACCATGCACATACCACATACACACACACATCACATACCAAATACACACACACCATGTACACACACACACCACGTACACATACCACACACACACACACCACGTATACACACACTATGTACACAAATGCCATGCACACAAATACCATGTACACACCACATACACACACCACACACACAAATACAGACACACCATGTACATACCATGCACACAGCACATACTCACACACCTCACACACATACCATGCACATACCATAGACACATACCTCATACACACACACTGTGCACACACCCTCATACATACAAGAAAGAAAGAAAAGACTAGAAAAATGCATACAAATATCAATAGTGATTGGCTTCCCAGGTGGCACTAGTGGTAAAGAACCTGCCTGCCAACACAGGAGATGTAAGAGACATAGGTTCAATCGCTGGGTCGGGAACCCCTGGAGGAGGAAATGGCACCCGACTCCAGTTCTTCTTGCCTGGAGAATCCCACGGACACAGAAGCCTGGCAGGCTACAGTCCATGAGCTCACAAGAGCTGGACACGGCTGAGACGACTGAGCACAGCGCAGCACAGCATGTTATCTCTAGGTAAAGGCATGATGGGTAATTTTTCTTTTCTTGTTTTAGCATCTTATTTAAAAAATCAAAACTACACATAAAATCACTATAAAACATCCAACTAATGCCTTTTAACTCACAAGCTATTGTGGACTTTTTTAGCTGAAAGCTTTCGTTTTGGTCTAAGGCGGAAGGGGTGACCCCTAGGGACCCAGTCAGCTTCACCCCCTTCCCTTTAACACCAGTTTGGTTACTTGGTTTCAAACGTGAAGCCAGAAGCTCACACTTCATGGCTGTACTTGTTCTGTGAGCTGCCCTGAAATCCCCCTGTGGACAAAAACAACAGAGCTGGGCACATGACAGCCTGGCAGCCGCTGGCCGCCACTCCAGGTCCTCCAGAGAGGTGCCCACACTCTGGTGTGAGGGTGGAGCAGGCTCAGGAGGCCTCCAGCGTGGGCCACGCCAGGCTCTCCAGGGCACAAGGGGCCCCACTGCTGTGACCAGGCCATGTGACTCTAGAAGGTACCCTCCATCTGCCCTTGGGTCCCAAGTGGCTGCGTGGAGGTGGGGGTGGGGGTGAAGTCTGCGGCCATGTGGCGGGATGCTAGGAGGACAAGGAAGGAGCCGAGGCCTGACGTCCCATTCTCCACCAATGCCCCCTTCCCCGTCAATGCCCCGCCTCCCAGTCAACGCTCCCCCCTCCCGCCACCACCTCTTGGTATTCAGGCATTGGGTCAATCTCCTTTTCTGAAGGTTCACATAGAGAGACTCACGTGGTGTCCATCTGTGGGCCCAGCCTGGCTGCCGTCCAGCCTCTGATGGGAGCACCATTTCCAGTCTGTCTGCTCACTTGTGCGCCTGCTGACGGCAGCAGGGGTGCAATCTCTGGCCCCACACTTTCCCTACAAGCCTCTGTGTGGACATAGCCCTCCACTCAGGAATCCATTTAACACCTGCCAGTCCTAGTCCAGCCCCTGAATCTCTGGTCAAGGACGTCCACCCACAGAGGCCCTATGAGCCACACCTTTTTCTTGGACCAGCTGCTGCAAGTGTGCACCCCTGTCTGGAATGGCCGCCCACCCCCACCCAGAACTCCTGGTTGCAGCTGACCATCCCCACTGCTGCTGGCCACTGGCCTAGACTGTCAGTCTGTCCCCAGTGCCTGGATGTGGGCCAGACCCTGTTCTAAGGAGCATCAGCAGTTGCAGTTCAGGCCCCCCCATCTACCCACCCCACCATGAGAGCACACAGTGGTCACCACCTGTTTAGGCATCCCTGCCTTTCGCACACCACCTCTGGGCCACCGGGCCTGAGGGCTTTAATAACACATCAGTCACACACGCTAACCTGGGGGAGGGGGCTTCGATGACAGTGGGCTTACCAGCCCCACCCCACGAAGAAGAAACCCTGCTGCCCATCCAGCTCACACCCTCCCCAGCTCTCCCCAAGGCCTGCAGACTGGCAAGGGGAAAGCGTCAACTCAGCAGCCCCCAAGAGCAGCAGCTTGTACCTACCCCTTGAAAATACTTTCAAAACTATATATATCACAAGACTTTCCTGCAGATCTGGTGGTTAAGACTTCACCTTCCCATGAAGGGGGTGCGGGCTCGATCCCCAAACAAGGAGTTAAGATCCCACAGGACTCACAGTTGAAAAACCAAAACATAAGCCAGGAACAATGTTGTAACAAATTCAATAAAGACTTAAAAAGTGCTCCACATCAAAAATATTAAATAAAAAAAAAACATATGTTACCAGACAAATTATAAGTCGATTTCTACATTTTTAAACCCAAGTTTAAATATGCAAGGGGTATAAATTCTGGTGTATTGTGAGGTTTCATTTTTTAAATATACAGATCTGGACTTCCCTGGTGGTCAGTGGTTAAGAATCCTTCCGCCAGTGCAGGGGACTCAGGCTCAATCCCTGGTCCGGGAAGATCCCACACGGCACGGGGCAACTAAGCCCATAGGCCACAACTACTGAAGCCTGTGGGCCTAGAGCCTACGCTCTCCGAGAGAAGCCACCACAAAGAGAAGCCTGCGCACCGCAACTAGAAAAGGCCTACATACAGCAACAGAGACCCAGCTCAGCCAAATGAATAAATAAATAAATACATTTAAAGAAAAGCCCAAGTAACAGGATTACATTTCAACAAACCCACCATAAGTTGAAAATATCATTAAGTTGAAATATGTTTAATACACTTAACTTCCCAAACATCACAGCTGAGCGCCACCCACCTTAACTGTGCTTGGAATACTCACATTAGACTATGGTGGGCAAAATCGCCTGACACAAAGCCTATTTTATAACAAAGTGTTGAATATTTCTTGTAATTTACGAATACTGTACTAAAAGTAAAAAACAGGACGGCCATCTGGGTCCCGCACGAGTTGTTCACCCTCGTGATGGTGGGGCTGACGGCGCTGTGGCCGCCGCTGTCCAACATCAGAGAGAGGACTTGACCGCACGCCACCAGCATTGGAGAAGCTTAAAATTCACAATTTGAAGTATGGTTTTCACCGAATGTGTATTGGAAAGTCCAGAAATCATGATCTGAATCACCATAAGTCAGGGACTTATTTCTTTTAACTGTAGACAGTGGGGTCTAAATGCCACCATGACTTGATAGCCACCACCACCATCCAGTTTCAAAATACAGGAAAAGCAAGTTTTTCTTTAAAAGTCAAGAAATGCTTTCTATTTTCTCCTTGATTTTGTATTTCCACTGTACCTCCTCTACAGAAGCTTATTAGAATATAATTCATTATGATTGAAAGTCTTTTACCAATCACATTAACCTAACATTATATAACAAAAACACATATGAATATTTAATCTTTACATTTCATGTTTACGGGCTAAATTTAAAATTTTCTTCTGGAATATTTGATGAAAATGCACTCTGAAACAGTTCAGCCTCTGTCTCCTCAGAATCTGGGCATTTGACGGACCATAAAATACCACGATCAAATCTGAGAGATTTAACCCCAACATAAGCATATTGTCGAATATCCCATCTCTAGCCCAGTTTCACCCACTGTCCCCAAACCACCTGTACCTCTCCTTTTCATCCAGGCCCTGGTTGAGGGGCGCCCCCGGTCTCTGACCTAACACCCTTCCACACCCACTTGAGAGCCCAGGCCTGCTTCCTGACGTCTACAGGACATCCCTCTACAGGGTGTCTGGTTGTCCCCTTGTGACTGATGTAGGTTGAGTGTCTGGGGGGCTTCTGGCCGCACCCACTGGGGCACTGCACCTTGCCTCACCCCCACCACCACTGGGGAAAGGTGGGGCCACTAGGGGTCTGCAGGCAGAAGTTCAGCTTGCTGGACCGAGCTCACCACCTGACAGGAGATGCTGGGTTAACACCCATCTCCAGCTGCCTCAACGCCACGGTTTCAGTCAACGCCTCCTCCTGCCTAGCTCTCATGTCACGGGCCAAGCTTGTTCTGACCCAGAACCGCCCCCCTGTACCGGGTGCTGTAGGGACCACGCCTGCCTATGTGATGTGCTTAGCCTAATGACACAAACAAGATGCTTCGAAACCACAGCAATGCACAGCTCTTTCACTGAGGCTGGTACATGCTTTTAGAAAACACACGGTATGTCCTGGAATAAAAGAATGCATCAAAGGCAGAAATCATGAGGCATAATAGGGATCCATTCATCCCCTAATGCCCCCAGAAAGAAAGAAAGTAAAGTTGCTCAGCCATGTCCGACTCTTTTTGACCCCATGGACTGTAGCCTACCAGGTTCCTCCATCCATGGGATTTTCCAGGCAAGAGTACTGGAGTGGGTTGCCATTTCCTTCTCCAGGGGACCTTCCCGACCAAGGTAATCACTATTATTCCATAAAGTTTTAAGATAAACTACAGTGGGAGGTGGGAGGGAGGTTCAAGAGAGAGGGGACATATGTACACCTATGGCTGAGTCACGCTGATGCGTGGCAGAGACCAACACAACACTGGAAAGCAATTATCCTCCAATTAAAAATAAAATGTACTGGCAGCTTTCATTAATTCTCAGATGCTGTTGCTGAGCTGGAGAAGAAACCTGAGCCTAAGTCCTTCACTGCATAAGAGTTTAGGTTGCTCCAGAAGCCTGGTACCTGCACAGCCCAGTCCTGAGGGTTTTGTGGTCCCATACAAGCCACCAGGACCCCACCTTCTCAGGGCAGTGGGGGGGGGGCTGCATTCATGCTCCCCAATAGGGAGACACAGGGTGGTACTGCCCCTCATTCGGGAGAAGAGGCACAGAGCAGAGTGGCCGGGTGGGGAAGGGGAGGGGCCAGGTGCTTGGCAGGGCTGCACCCACAGGGTTCCAGGGCAGGTGAATCCCAGACAGACAGACACTGACCCTGGCCGCCCAGGAGCCACAGGAGCTCAGATATAGCAGGAAGGGCTGGGGGCTGAACCAGACTCGCCTCCCAGCCCCTGCCCAACGCCAGGCCCCTGGTGCACAAGCAGGCCCCGCGTGGCTCTGACACCCGCCTCCAGGGTTGTGCCGCTATTTCTGAGCCTGGGGCTCCCATGGCCACACTGCTCGGGAGCCTCTGGACCAGCTCACCACCACACCCAGAAGGGCCCAGCCCGCTGGCCACTGCGAGTACCAACCTTGGCAGTCTGTTATGAGTGAACTGCATCCCCTCACAAGGGTGTGTTGGGGTCCTACCCACCCCCAAGCACCCCAGCGAGTGGCTGTGTTTGGAAATATGGTCTCAACAAAGGCAGTCAAGTTAAGTGAGGTCACTAGGGCGGGTCCTAACCCAATCTGACAGGAATCCTTATAAGAAGGATGACTGCGGGGGTGGCAGCCTCCACACGCAGCTTCCCCTTTCATAGCCTCCAACACCCTGACCGTGGCCTTCCAGCCTCCAGGACGGGAGAGCTGACTACCGCTCTTTAAGCCCCCAGTCTGTGGCGCACATTTTGGCCCCCCAGCAGAGGAGCATGCCCACAATGAACACTCGGCCTCCTTCTCAAACCCTGCAGTGCCCAGGCCCCGCTGCCCAGGAGGCCCAGCCTCACCCTGCTCACACCCCCTGCGCCGGCCGCAGGCACCACTAGATGCTTGTCAGGCTGGTATTGATCCCTTTGTCTCTCTTCCTCACAAACTAGCCAGTCAGACAGCAGGGGCTTCAGATTCCGCCCCCTCAGGCATCTCCGCCCCCCCCCCCCACCATCTTTCCAACAAACCCTTCCCACAGAAACTGAAGTTGGAGCCCAGGGCCTGCTCTCTCCCATGCCACCCGGAGAGCTGCTCTGCTCCATGCAGGGAGGTGAATGCCTCTCTGCAAGTGAATGACCACTTTGCTACTCACATACAGGGCCCACGCCAGCCCTCCAGCCTCTGCCAACGCAGTCTACTCAGACAGTTAGAAGAACGGTGCCCGATTGGAACACCCAGCCTCAAACATCCAGTGTCACCCCACAGGCAGGCATGTGCTGGTGCTGAGGGCACCACTTCAGCTGCCCTGCTGCCCTATTCCTGATAACCACCCTGGACCAACTACCCCTCAGAGCTGTGGTCAAAGGCTGGCATGGCAGCCTCATCCTGCCCTGATGGGGCAGTCTCTCCTGAGCAGGGCTGACCCTGAGCACAGAGGTTACTGAATGGAAAAGACATTAAACACACAAAAAGTGCCTCATTTTTGTGGTTTTAGATAGGAAGTCTGGATTATAGGATTAAAAAGAGCTGTTTAGTTATATGCAATCCAAATTCAAAGCCCATGATGAAGGGGAATCAAGGCTGTTACCTTCCCTTCTTCTTTCTTTCTCTTCCTTTGTCCCATCCACTCACCTACCATCTGCCCACTCACTTACCCATCTATCCGTCATCCATCCATTCACTCATCCCTTCATCCATCCACTGACCCATCCATCCACCCACCAGTCATCCACTCATCCACCCAATCCATCCATTTATCCACCCACCCATCCACCTATCCACCATCCATCCACCCACTCATCCATCCACCATCCATCCACCCACTCATCCATCCATCCATCCATCCATCCACCTACCCACCCACCCATCCATCCATCCACCTACCCACCCACCCATCCATCCATCCACCTACCCACCCTGCCATCCATCCATCTACCTACCCAGCCATCCACCTACTCAGCCATCCACCTGCCCACCCACCCATCCATCCATCCATCCATCCATCCATCCATTCACCTATCCATTGGTCCCACATTTGAGTGCCTATATGCACAGCAAGCAGAGCAGACCTGGTCTGCTATGAGGCTGCAGGGCAGAAAGGCCATGTTGGCTGAATGCATGGGGGTGTGGGTTATGCTGGGGGCAAGCCCTACATTTTTGTTTTGCATGTGGATAGTTCTGTTGTTTCCAGTCAGGAAATACTGGAGAAAAAAGTCTTTGAACCGGACGGACTATTTGAAACAGATGACAGTAGAGAGATATTATCTCAGATATTTTAAAATTATCTGAAGATAATTTAGGCGGCAAATTTGCCAACTAATTTTATCTTAATTTGGCAAATAATCTCAATTATCTGAACATAATCAAAACCAAGAATAAACCCCATTGCTTTCTTTGCAGCTGGCCAGGGTACCAGGGAGGCAGAACCCTCACTCACAACAGACGCCTTAGATCCTGGGTGGGCTCCTCCTCACTCTCACTTTTAACACAGCTCGGACACACGGGACTGGGTGGTCTCCTGGCCCACAGCCGAGCTGAAGTGCCAGATGAGAAAAGGAGGGGCAGGGGGCGCTGGGGGCAGGCATCCTGCTGACTGCAGCACGAGGGAAGAGGCAAGCCCGTGACCTGAGACGTCACACTTCGGAGGGCGTCAGGTGCTGGGCCAGCTCGCAGACCCAGCAGACCCATGATGACATCACGGATGAGAACACAATGCAGCGACTGTTGTCCACTATGAACCTGCCCTGGCACAGGGGGCTCTGTGATGGTCACTGTGGTACTAAAGGCAGCTGGAGATCATAGAAGGCATTCTCAGAAATCCAACAAAAACTTTAGATTAATCCTAGTTTTGAGATTTAATGGGGCTGGTTTCAGTTCTTGGGTAAATTCACTTACAGGGACCACCCTATGTTTCAGCAAGGCTGAGAAATTTGACGTATTTCTTTGCTAGTAATCGTCTGTTGCTGGTCCAACCCTCACCAGGATATGAAATCACCAAGACACCTAAGAACTGAATAGGAGTGAAACCAGCAGTATCTGCAGGTGGAAGGTGTGTGCTGTGCAGACTCAAGAGAATCCACCATAACCAAAGTGCTGCTGGAAACAGTAAGTGGTTACAGTAACGCTGAAAGGAATAAAATCAATACAATGCCAGAAGTCAATGTTCTACTGATAACAGTGTTCAATAACCTGCTATAACTGAAGTAGTTAAGAGGCCCAGTACAGAAGTTTGTTTATTTCTGACTTCACAGATTCAGGCCACTGATCCCAGATGGTCATTTGGGACAATGGAGCAACCTAGGAAGCCATGCACTGAAGATACAGCCCAGCAGCTCCAACCCGGAGGTTATCCAGGGCCCAGGGAGCCCGGCAGCTCCATCCCCGTGTCACCTAGGGCTCAGGTAGCCTGGCAGCTCCACCCGCTGTGGTCATCTGGGGCCCAGGCTGTTGGGAGCTCCGCCATCTTCAATGCATGTCTCTCTGGGCTGCTCTATGGCTCCTCTCTAACAGAAAGGAATAAACTTGGAATTCCAGTACCAGGGATTCCCTCTAAAGCAAGGTGGGTGGCAACAAGTGCTCAGTGACCAGAAAGACACAGAGCCCTGCTGTGTGGGCTGCCAGAGAGCATGGCCCAGTGGGCACACCTCCAGGTGAGCACACAAAAAGAGAACACACAGGGGAGAAGATCCTGGGTACATCTGCGATAAAAAAAAAAGATGAAAATACAGTGCTCCCTGTGCTCACACTCCAGCAAACCAGCACTGTTCCCCCATCAAGATGTGGGGATCTGCTCCCCAGCCCCTGGAGTCTGGGTGGGCTGCAAGGCTCACCCCTAAATAGAATGGGGTGACAGCCCATGGCTCCTGAGCCTGGGCCTTCAGAGGCCTTGCAGCTTCCCCTGCACCTTCCAGGCACCAGGGAAAGAGACTTCATCTAGCCAGCTGGAAGGTGGGCCCATAGGCCCACAGCCCCAGGCAGGCTCCTAGCTGACTGTGGCCACACGAGACCCCAGGTGAGACCAGCAGAAAACCTCCCTGCTGAGCACAGCCCAAAGTGCTGGCCCACAGAATTGTGAGATAAGACAATGGCGGTTGTTCTCAATCATGACCTCCTGAGGTAGTTTGTTAGACAGTAACACATAAATGATACACAAGCCATGCTGTCTAAGTTAATTTATAGATGTAATCGAACCCTAAATAAAATACCAAGAGGCCTTCTGTCCCTCACCCCTGGCACTGGAAATAGTAACTCTACGGTCCACATGGGAAAACAAAAGGAAAGAAAACCAAACAGCCGTGAAAAAGAACCTGGAACAGCCGCAAGACACCATCACATATGACAAAGCCTCTGCTCTTAAGGGTGTGCTCCTGGCCTGTGACCAGACATGCAGACCAATGGCACAGACCAGCAGGTGGACAGTAGGCTGATGAGGAAGGGGCCTCCTGGAGTCCCTAGGCAGCTGGACCAGGGGACCCTGCAGTTGCCAGGGGAGACCAGACAGTGGAGTATGCTGAGTGTTGCTGCCGACTGAGCGGATGACACAGGACCTGTTTCACATGACGTCTCACACGGCAGACTTTCCTGTGCATCTGCCTTCAGGCAGACTTGTATTTCTACTGCGTGTACAATAAAGAGGATACAAAGCTAAGCTAAAACCACCACTGGGCTCATGAGACCCTTGGTATTCTGTATCTCTCAACCAAAGGGGTAAGAAAAGTACCATGAAAAGATACACTGAACGGCTCCTTCAGGTCCTCCCCCACCCTAGAGAGCTCTGCCATGGCAGCAGCGCCCATCCTTGGGCCCAAGGAGGGGACCCCCAGCCCCATATCTAAGCCATAAAGGTAACTTCATCCCCAGTTTGAGCGACTGCTCCAGGGATGGGCATGAGGCCATCTCAGGAGCATGAGTGGATCCATGTGAGGAGCAAGGACCCATGCAGTGGGCAGTGGCATTGGTGAGCAGCTGAGACTCCGCCAGCAGCCACCATTCCAAGAGGCAGAGGGGACATGAGTCACAAGCATTTCCGTGGGTATTCGTGTTACCTGTGACCCAAACCCCTGTGGGCACACCCTCACCACGTCCGTCCCTGCTGTGCACACAGGTCTGGCGTACAACACAGGGTGCTCCAGCAAGGCCGACTAAGGGACGCCTGTGTTTATTACGTACATGTGTGACATGCAGCAGCATGGTTCCTGAAGCTTGCTCCACTCGCATGTCATTACGAGCCACCTCAGGAAAAGCCTCCTGAAAGAACAATGTTACGGGACAGCCGATGAAGCCCTTTACCTGACAGTCTCATCGGAGACTCTCAGCAGCCTGCCACACTCTGGATGGGTGGGTGCTGCTGGCTGGGGAGGGGCTGTGCAGGCTGGAGGGTGAGGGCTTGGGATGCAGGACAAGGGAACTGTCATGCAGTTCCTGTGGAAGTCCCTGCTTTCAGCCCCTGTGGGAGATGTCTGGGGCATCACTGCAGCTGGTGAAGGCTGGACAGACAACTCTGGCTGCCCAGGATGGAGGCAGGCACCCTCCACAGCCAGTATCCCTCCTGACCACAGGCTGGAGGAGTCACATGGGACTAAAGGGTCCCTGTGCCCTTGGGCCACTGCTGAAGGAGGCCAGAAGCTCCCACCAGGCCCTAGAAGGGCCTGCAAACTGCACGCCAAGGACAAGGAGGCAGGGAAGGGCTGTCATGTCCCCGGGGGGGCTTCTACTGTGGAAACAGTGCCCCAGGCAGGAAGCGGGGTGGCTGCTGAGAAGAGGGGCTGGGACAGACAGCCCAGGGACAGACGCCCAGGGACAGAGGCCTGAGAGGGATCTCCGGGCCCCCTACACCCCACCTACCCAACTCTTTGAGCTCCAGAATCGATCGTCTTTCCTAGGGCGTCCTGATGGTCTTACTGGTCTGGGCAGTGCTGACTTTTGGGGCAGAAGGTGGGAGGGAGGTGAAGAGCTCCCAGCTTGATGACTGCACAACAGGCTTGTGATGAGCCTCTGGGCCTGAGGACACTGCAGGCACCCTGCACAACAAGGCAGCTGCCCACCTGCACGCACATACACGCACACACAAAACAGGCGAAGCCACCTAGGATATCACTTTGTGACAACGATCTGCCCTTCATAGTAATGACATTTTACTCTTACAGAAACAGGTGTTTGCTTTATAATTATTGCGACCCCATGTACTATACAGTCCATGGAATTCTCCAGGCCAAATACTGGAATATCACCTTTCCCTTCTCCAGGGAGTCTTCCCAACCCAGGGATCGAACCCAGGTCTCCCTCATTGCAGGTGAATTCTTTACCGGCTGAGCCACAAAGGAAGCCCATTATTCAATGAATTGTTTGTTAATTCACTTTTCTACATGGACAATATATTTCACAATTTAAAAAGTTACATGGAGTCTTGGTGTCCCCTTGGGAATACAGAGAGCTTGCCACTCCCACCCTGCCTCAAGATAATGCCAGACAAACTGCATGTTCATGACTTTTCTTGACCCCATCAGAGATGTGAGGTTACAGGACAACCAATTAACAAAATATGTGGGGCGAGGTAGGTGCCTGCCAGCAGCAGGCCTGACACCAGGCCCCCAGGGCAGACATGGGAGGAGTTGGTCAGCAAAGGCTGCTCAGCTAGGGAGAGTAGGAAGGTTTCCTCTCCTGCAGACTTTTCCTCCATGACTCCCAGCAAACCCCATGCAGCAAGCCTGGGAAAGCTTCTCCTACACACTCTAGAGTCTGCAGGTCACTAACAAGAGATTTTTTTAGTAAGCAGAACACAAATGGATGAACAAGGCCATTTACAAAGATTAAAAAATCCTGTCATGTTTCCCATTAAAGACACATCATGACTCCAACAAGGGGTAAACTCAGTGGGTTTCAAATGTCCATCTGGGCCTCTGTCCAGGACGGTGGAAGAGCCCACTCCCAGGTTCCAGGGTGGCGCAGATCCAGGGTGGTTTGGAAAAGTCCAGCCTCACCCCCAAGTCAGAGGAGGAGGGCTGCCTATTGCTCAGCAGCTGCCTCTTACTTGAGTTTCCTGCCTGAACACCAACTCAGAGCATCTCAGATACACACATGTTTCGAAGGACATGATCACACTCATGAGACATTAGGTAGAAAGTGAAACAGGAAAAAAAAAAAAAGTGAAACAGAGACTGCCACGAATACTGCGTCCCTACTTCCTGTGGGGGTTTGGTGCCCTGAGGTGCCTCCTGGTCTGGTGCAGAACCAAGGTGCCACCCTGGGACATTAGGACCCCGGAGGGCAAGCCATACGCTGCCCCTTTCTTTCTTACAGTAAGAGGTGTGGGTAGGGGTGGACACGCTGCCTTCAAGGCAGCATGTTCCCCACCCGCTGGGCAGCTCCATCCCACTGCATCACTAGGGTTGGGGTTTCAAGGACAGCAGCCCCACTGGGAAGATCTGGTGACAAGTGGCTGTCCAGGGGAGGGCTGGGGGCGCTGGATACTGGGGAGACCTCTCCTGCGTGTGCATGTTGGGAGGGCAGGTGCTGAGAACTGATGGCCGTCCCCTCCTCCCTGCACCCCTACAACGAGCTTCTCACCCTGAAGTCAGCTTTTCCAGTAAAATGTGAAATGCGTACGGAATCTGATGAGATTTTACGGGGGGTGGGGGTGGGGGCCCCACTTCTGCTGGCTTTGTCTTCCTTGTTTTCCTCAAATCCATCTAGGTCTATACCACACCTCTTTGATCTCCAGTTTACCCCTCAGGATGCCACTCTGTAGCCTGCAAGACTGACAGCAGTGCCCAAGGATGTGTCCGCGGCACCGGTGCCCATGACAGGCACATCCTTGGGGGGAAGGAGACTCCGAGACCTTGGACGAGATGCTGTCAGAGGCTTGCTGGGCACTCCAGAAAGAGCAGGGCCGTGTCTGAGGAACAGGCCTTGCTCTCTGTTCTTCTGGGGGAACCAAGCTCTTTCTGTGATCCCTTCCAGATCATCCTGCTTAGGGAGGACAAGTCAGGGGCTGAGGGAGATGCTGCCTCCAGAGCAGAGCTTGTTCCACAATGTCCTTCCCTAAACGTCGGGGTGAACCAGAGGCAGCAGCCTGACTGCCTCGTCCCCAGCCAGCACCCAGCACTCAATGGAAATGGCATAGGAACTGACAGCAAATCCAGTAGGTGAGGGCACCAGCCACATCTCCTGCCGGCAGCCCTGTTATATGGGCAACATCTGCTGCCGAAGGTGCATGATACAACAGCATCTGCTTATGTTTAAAAGGCATGCTAGATAAGCACTTCCTGGGTTGACTGTTACTACAGCCATGGAAAGAGTGCCCAGGGAGTCTGGTGGGCATTACAGATCTGTCCAGCAGTGAGAGAGTTAACATTGATGCCTGAACAAGAGGGCACATGATGACCTCTCTAGCTTTTTCTAGCGCTGGACTTCTCTCCTTTTTCAATAGATGCTTACAAAGCACCTGCTGTGGCCAGTCACCGTTTCTGGAGAGGACGTCACAGACCACCCACGTTCAGGACACGATGCTCTACTTGACGTAAAGACCGAGTATCAAAATAGAAAAGTGAACTTAGTGGAAGAAAAGAAAATTAAATTCATGAAATGGCAAAGATTCACTAAGGATTAACTTAATCTATTAAGTGATCTCTATTACAGTGGCAATGACTTCACAACATTTAAAATGTTAAATTGCTTATGAATTTTTCACCTCTTCTGCTCAGTGTAGAAGCTCCAAGCCCTCTACAGTTGGCACTGCCCCAAAGGGGCTGGAAGGCTCTCCGCCTCTCACGCATGGCCCCACACTGTTCCCAAAGGGAACAGGACCAGGAATGATTATCCTCTCTAAGTCGCTCTTTCTTCTTTCCTGTATGACTCTCTCACTCCCAATCTACAGAACTTTCTAAACTGTAACATATAGACCAATGATGGGCCTATTGACTAAACCAAGAAATAATAATGCATTCATACTACAGACACTTTATTTTCATATTAAACGTGCTGAAATGGTTACCTCACTGCCAGTAGCATTCTCTTCCTGAGTGCTTTCAGGTTGAAACCTTTATTTAGGTCAATTGCAATGGAACACAACAGGGTTTTCCTCTAGGATTTGAAGCTTACTGCTGCTGCTGCTAAGTCGTTTCAGTCGTGTACGACTCTGTGCGACCCTATAGGCGGCAGCCCACCAGGCTCCTCCGTCCACGGGATTTTCCAGGCAAGAGCACTGGAGTGGGGTGCCATTGCCTTCTCCTTTGACGCTTAAGCACAATCCAAAAATGTGGTCACTTTACAGATTTCACAGAATTTGAACCCTGGGACCAAGAACAGCAAAATTTAATTCCATGATTCTCCTCCTGTTGTCCCCTGGACCATTTACTCCCCCTACCCCCTGCACACATACAGAAAGGCTGAAAAAAGTCACACTATTTGCAAGAACTTGTTAACTCAAGCTATTTTTAACCTCCTTATTGCTTTCCTTAATCTCTGGCTACACTTTTGTAAACACCTCCTTTACTAATCCTGGCTTCACACATTTGTTTTCTAGTGGGATGCTGACTCATACAAAGAATGAAGACAAAGATTATGGTAACCTCATGATAGGCAAGGTTTCAGAAAACTTAACTTCCACCCATCCTTTGTGAAAAGATTACTTGAGGATATGGTACAGCAAAACAAAAAGGAATCTAATGAAGATTCCTGTTTTTAAGAAAAAGAAAAAACAGACCGGTTATGCAACAAAAAGAATTGCCAGGATAACACCTTTATAGATGGCCTGGAAAGAAATTGGTCAAAATTAACATAGGAAATCTTTCAAGAAGAAAACAGAATTTGTTCAATAAAGAATATAATTAAGGAGCTAGAAGTTTTGGGTATTGAAGAAGGAATGTTTCTTTTCTCAAAAAAAAAAAAAAAGCAATTAAGATTTTCAAGTAATAAAAAATGCTGTGCAGGGCAACTGTGACCCAAATGTAAATCAAATTAACAGGGGGCACAATTTCCTACAATCGCTTCATGAGGTACCTATAACCCCCTTCTCCAAGCAGCAAAGATTTAATGGCTTAGATTTCTAGTTTCTCCTTTGTGGCACTTGCAGGAACAAAAAACTTTTTAAAATTTTACTGTGAATTCTATTTCTGGACTTTTAATATTTATAATCAACCTATAAAAGAAACATGGAGAATTTAATTGCAATTATACAACAGAATATGAACATCTTAAACTCAAATTTTTTACATAATGGAGGTCAAGAGATTTCTGTCTAAGTTGATCCAACAAAAAGTGGTAAGTTGAGTATATTAAAGTTTTAAGGGAACAGTAAAATAACTAAAAATAATAGTGTAACTAACAAAACTTAGTGACAGCAATGGACAGAAGACAGGAGGCGTGTAAGCTGACTAAACCCCTCCTCACTCGCAGCAAGGACTGGACAGGTCCCCCTGCTGAGAGCGGGGCGTGATCTGTCTTACACACTGAGAACCAGAAGTCCTGAACGGTGCCTGGGACATGGTGGGTGCTCAGTGGAAATCTGTCGGAGAACTGAATGAGATTTAAGTGAAGAAACAGAGGCCCATGCAAACTGTGGAAGGAGCCCCAGGACTGTTGCGGGGCTCCTCTGAGGAGCAGCAGAGCTGCCGGGAGGCAGCTGGAGAACCACCTGTCCTTTCAGGCATTTCTGCTGCTTGATTTCTTTAAACCAGTGCACGTTGCTATTCTTATCATCATAAAAAAGTAAAGAAATCTCAGTGCACAAATTAACATTGACTATTGGGGTCGAAGAGAGTTGGATATGACTGAATGACTGAACAATAATGAAATGATAACGTCTTTAAAGATGAAAAGCAGATCCTCTTGGCACTTTGTCAGGCAAAAAGGACCCGAAGAAAGTTTTGATCCCATCAGTGTCTCAGTGTCCACCCTCAGCGCCCAGGACCCCACACGCCTGCTGAGGCGTTTTCCACCAAAAAGGAGGAGCCTGAGCAGGTGGCCAGTGTGCTGGGCCCAGGGCTCCTGACACTGGACTCTTGCCCCCTGTCTGTGGCCTCGGCACACGATGTGGTCGTTCTGAATGTCAGTTTCTGGTCTGAAGACGAGAATAAGGCAACTTTTAGCTCAGTAGCATGTGGTGGCTCTGAGGGTTGAGAAGGGTCCCTCTCATGCTTACAAATAGCCGAGATCTGAAACATCCTTTGTAAGCCAAGTTTTAAAGGGTATTCAGGTTCCCAGGTGAGCAAACAAAGGTGCTATTTTCCCTACAAACAGCAGATACTTGAATCATTTTGAGCATTAGTAAAACCGCATACTTCAACTGCTAATCCCAAGAAACGGCTTGTAAAACAGGGTCTCGCTGTCATTACTTTGGGAAAGTCTGTGTGCCCCACTTCCTCTGGAAGATAACTGATACGCACTCTGAAGATCTGGGCAGGGAAGAAACGGTCTGGCCAGTTACTTCTCCTCTTGCCTTCAATCTTTCCCTGCATCAGCGTCTTTTCACTCTACATTAGTGGGGTTTTAATTATTATTTACACATTTCATTTCAAACAGTATGATTGAAACCTGATTATTTGACATGGTTATAAATCACCAACATGAAAAACAACTTCTGTTGTAAGTTCAAAAAAGGTTTTTGGTGCTAGGGTTTTTCCTCCCTGAAACACCCCAAGACCCCAGAGCGATAACCACACTTCAGCTAAGATGGCAAGGAGGGAAACTTACCACCAAGCCAGGTTTGGGAGGCTTCCAACCACACCTGTCCAGACGGGACAGCGGGATCGTGGGGCTGAGCACAAAAAGTAAGATTTCCGCCAGGAAGACCACTGGGAGTCTGCATATGCTATACACAAGATGCTAAAATGTCTTTCTCCTCTCAGGGTATTTCTCAGTGGCAGGAACTTTTTTCTTTAAAAATGAGGAAAATTCCTGAGCTGACAGATCAAATAGCTTTCACAGTAAGGTCAAGGAACTCATGAAATATTTTCAATACGAGAGAAGGGCAACACAGTCTTCCTATTTTCCTCCGAAGACAACGAAGTTGCCCCCGCCTCTGCCCCCACCAGAGCCTCCCTGTTCCCACAGTGTCCCCTGTGTGACCCGCTCCTGGGCAGTGGGACACAGACTAAATGGATTCATCGGGCCGACCCAGCATTTTCTTATACATTGTAGTGGGGTCCTGGGATTTCCCACCTGGGTCTGAAGCAAGGCTTCCTGAGAAAAGCCGGCTCCATTCTGGCCACGGAGCCCAGACGTGGCGACTGTCCCCCACCTCACCCCCAAGTCAGAGGTTCCACGTGGCACTTCCACGACCGCGCTGCACAGCCAGACCAGACTCCCCTCATAAAGGGGCCCCCTCGTGGGGAGGGGTGGCTTCTCCCCCAGACCATGCTGGCCACATCCAGCGCCTTTGTCAGTGGTAGGGTAACACCCGGCTCGAGTCGGAGCCCGCTGCGACCAGTCCCAGCCCACGCAGAGGATGAGACGATGCAGGGCTTCTGCCCTGGGCACTGGGATTGGCAGGGCCTGCTGACTGCACCCGGGGCCCGCCAGGGTAGGGCCTCTCGCTGGACTCCCTGTGCTGTTCCCAGGACGGGTCCAAGATGAGCATGGAGGTCGCCACCCTGTCCTTGGAGAGTGCACCCACCCACGAAAGTGCAGTTCCCTCTCGCCAAGCGGGACCACCCCCGCAACACCCCTGGACATGGAGCTGAGCCATGTCTGTCTGAACAGTGAGCTGTTGGCCCCAGTTGCCCTTCTGCAGGGGACCTGAGCCAGTGCCCACCTGGAGCAGGACGCAGGGTCACTGGGGAGAACAGCCAAGGAACAGACAGTGCTCACATCCAGTACTGACCAGGGAGGACAGTTCTGTAGACCCAGAAAATGAAAACCTTGACATCCCTCCCGGTTCTGAGCATCAGGGACTCGCTGGAGGCTGCCAGACTATCTGGTCAGATCACTGCTGCTTCAGGAATGTTCCTGGAATAGTGTCTCTGCCTGTTTATGGATCAAGCGACCTTTTGGTGGCTGGGAGAAGTGTCAGAGGAGGGCAAATAGGAGGACAAACCAGACTAGAAGGCAGCCTGCTCCTCCCCTACCTATGCAGCCTCTGACCAGGGGAGCCACCAACCCCACACCCAGCCCATTCCCACGCCCAGCAGGCCTGCGGCCTTGAAACCCACAGTGGCTGCCCTGTCCCTACCTGGACTCACCACTGACCACCACGGGGTGACGGCCCACGCGGAGGCTCCCTGGGCAGTGGTACTGCACACCTGTGCTATGGTTCTTTACCCTCAAGTGTCCCGGAGTCTGTGATAAAGGAAGTGGCCACTGCTCTTACGAGGGACACTCCAGACCAGCGACTGCTGCTATTCACCCTCAAAGAGGCCAGAAACCCATTTAATAAGGGACACGAGTCTAATGAGGAATTAGGGCTAATTCCTCCCCACACTAATGTATTTATCTTTTGGTTTCATGTAATCCTTACCTGTAAACAGCACCTGCCCTGTTTGCAGCTCTGAGTGCAAACACCTCCACGCATGAATTCACCCTAAGTATGGGAGGGGAGGGCAGTGGTCTGGAGGGCTGGGGTCACGCCTACCTGGCCGCAGGCCCAGCTGCTTCTCCTCCAAAGAAACAGAAGCAACAAAAATCGGATCTACAGGAAAGAGACCTTCCAGACCAGGAAACCCAATTCCAAACCAGACTAAGGGTGTCCTGAGGAAACCCAGCTGGGATGGAACCTTCAGAGGGGCGACGTCTCTCCATGGGGCATTACCCCGTTCTCAGATCTAGCATGTCAAGTTAGCTCTGGATCCAGGGTCTGGGCTTCCGCACGGCCTCCCTGACAGCTCCCACCATCAGAGGAGTGCTGTCCTGTGTGGGTCGCTCCCCCCGGAGGTGCCATTACCATCAACCCTGTGTACTATGAGGTCGCCGCCTGCAGGGATGGGACATCAGTGTGTCCTATCTCTATAGACGGAAACGGGGCTCGGAGCTCCCAGACCCCCAGCTTTGTGAGGAGCCAGAGTGGAAGCGGGCCCCCAGAACCTCCCTGTGTTCACCACAAGAACTGGTGGGCACACTCATCACGGCTGTGCCCAGGGTGCAGGAGATCCGCCATAAACCAGCTCAACATTTGTGAGTGCAACAAGTCGTGTCCCTTTGATGGAAACCATGGTTTTCCCACTTAATTTGTAGGCCATGTATGCATAGCTCCCACCTCAGGGAGACACTCTGCCAACTTGCTTCCCTTTGTTTGCCGCGAGGGACCACTTGTCAGCGTGGAGAACAGAGGGTGCAGAGCCGCAGTGAAAGCAGAAGTAAGTGTGGTCCCCGCCACCACCCCGACAGCCCAGCCCGGGCACCAGTCACACTCACCAGTAGAAGTAGTAGGCCAGAGCCACGGCCAGCAGGGCAGTGCAGACGCCCCAGAACAGGCAGGCTGAGTAGCTGGCCAGCATCTTCAGGTCCTTCTTGAGAGCTGGCGAGAGGAGCCTGGTGGCCGGGGTGGGTCAACCTCCGACTCGGGGATAGCCGGAGGGATCACAGCCAGGACTGCTCTGACAGGCTCTGTTCGGCTCCAGCCACCAGGACCATCTGCCCAGCAAAGAGGGCACACAGCTTCTGGGTCCTGCTGTCCACAATGGCCTGCACGTCCCAGCGGCCAACTCAGAGACAAGCTGGAGCCGCAAGGGGAAACTCGGGCCTCTCCTTGGCCACCGCAGGGGCTTTGTGGGTGCCCACTAATCCAGTAAGCGGCTTGCAACCTGGAGCTGCAGTAAGCAGGTGGTGTCACGGGGCTTGGCCAGGAGACAGGTCAGTGGGCCCCATCCAGTCCCCCACCTGGACTGTGGATGGAGGGCACACGCAGGAACCCCAGCGGCATGACAGCCCCAACCCCACTCAGCCTGGGCAGGTTGTGCGGTGAGCCAGCCAGTCAGGCTTGGCCCTCGGGCTGACGTCCTCTGTGGGGCCGAGTCCTGAAGTCCAGGCAGGGCCCAGAGACCACACACGCTGCCCAGCGTCAAGCCCGGGTGCTGGGTGGGCATGGGTCCCTGTAAAGAACCATGGGGGAAGAGGCCCCTCTTATCCTTGGGAAGGGCGAAAAATGAACCTGACCCCTGAACAAGCAAACGTGGGGGCCTGTCTTCTGATGCTGATGCCTCCCCAGCCCGAGACATCTGAACCTGCAGTGAGTGGCCAAGGTGAGACAGGGGGACCTGGAGGCAGAGGTGGCCCTGCAACACGGGGCCTGTACAGACCAGGTGCACGAGGAGTGCCAGAGTGGTTTCCAGAGGACTCTTCACACTGTGCTGGGATGGAAGGGCAGTCATCACTGTCTGCATCTTCACGGCAATCAGCGTAAAAGACCATCTCCTGAACCAGCCGTTGTCCCGGCCGCTCTGGCTGCCTACCTGGCCCCCTCGCAGCCCTGTGTCCTGCTTGGTAAACACATAGCTGGAGAAGCCTGATCGGTCCAAGCTCCACCATGACGTTCAGGCTGTGGACAGCCCCATGTGAACCGAAGCGGCTGCCCTGGGCCTCTGGACGGACTACTGTACAGCTCCTTCTAGATGCATCGTTCTGCCAGTCCAGCCTCGGGCTCCCGGCCCAAGGAGCCTCAGGGGAGAAAGTGGTCATCACTCGTCCGCTGAGCACACGGGCAGGGCTGCAAGCTCTGTCCAGCACCATCCCCACGGGCTAAGGCTTTCCAGCCCTTAATCCCCACCAAGGCAGAGGAACTGCTGACCTGGGAGGCTGGCTCCTCGGAAGACACTCAGAGCCCCAGGAGAGGACATGGCCTCTGCCCTCCTGATGAGGAATGACCCAGCTCTTCCCCAGCGCTGTGCGCTGACCTATGGCCACAGAGCAAGCTCCCAGTGTCTGGCAGGGTCCCCAGTGCATTTGCTCGTGTGATTGTGACTCATCACTGAGCTGAGGTCTCCCTCAGACCTCCAGGAAGGGCGCGGGCAGCCCTGCCTTGACCCTTGACCAGCAGCACCTGGATTTGACCTTTGCCCTAAAGCCTGTTCTCATTTAGAAAGCTATTTGTGAGGGCCTTCTGAGCCTCAATTGGTTCTGCCCTGCTCCAGGAAGGGTCCCCAGGCCTCACCACGTGTAGCCAGAACTAATCGCGCATCTGAAGCACAAATCAGGCCATGGCTCCCCAAATCACCACTGCCAGCATCCCAAGGGTCACCTTCGATTCCAGGCCTTGGAGACACTCCCAAGTCCTGTCCTGTCCCCAGCCTCCTGCTGCAGTCACAGGGCTGGAGCCAAGCTCGGAGGGTGGATGGGCAGCTGGGGGTGGGGGGTTGATGTCCCTGAACACCCGGGGTCTGGCAGCGGCCCCTGAGGATGCCCACAGGGCCCGTGAGGCAGGAGGTGAGACAGAGCCCTCGCAAGAGTTAGGCCCCTTCCCCGCATCCACAAGCCCACAAGCTCCCACCCCAGAAACTAGGAGCCAAGAGTCAAGCGGATGCATGGAGACACACAGTGGCGGGGGCCCTGCTAAGTGCTGGGCCCTGTACAGGCATTACCTGCTGAAGGACCAGAATGCTGCTGCCAGCTCCACAGACACTGTCCCAGGGCTCCATGTTACTGGCAGAACAGCAGTGCAAATCAGTTCTGCAAACATGGCTCTGAGCTGGTCACTGCCCCCAGCTGCTGGCTATACTCCAGGTGCCCAGGGAGGAGCTGAGCTTGCCCTGTCCAGCAGTCTGCAGGGGCTGGGTGTCCTGGAGCTGGTCCACACAGCTCCATGCCTCAGATGCTTATGAAATCTCAGCCCACCACCCTCTACCCTGGTTCCCCAAAGACACTGTCAACCCTGGCACCCTGGGCTCAGCGACAGGCAACAGGCGTTGGTCTCAGAGGAAAGATGCTCCAGGTTCTCTGCCCTGCCTCCAGTTCTTGGCTGGCAGGATACCTCTGCCCCAGGAGGGCCTCTCACTCACTGAGTGGCTGTATTTATTGGGTTAACGGGTTGAGGAGAGGCCACCTGCCGCTGGGGAGGCCTGACTGTTTATAAACGGCAGCCTGTTTATCCAGTGAGCTCGGCACCAGAGCTGCGGGAGTACCTTCAACAAAGGACGTGCTGCCAGAAGTGCTCACCCACGACTTCCCAGCCCCAAAGGCCTCTCTGGGCTCCCCTCCTCACAGGGTGCCCTAACCCGCACCCCATTCCCCACCAGGGCGACCTCCCTGCTGACCGCTTAGACATGGAGCTCCTGATGTTTTCCTGCAGCACGAAACTGGAAAGGGCATGAGTTTCTGGGGCCTTCTCCATGGGTCCCGGAGGAAGCAGGGAGGGGAGGCGTCTGCAGCACCAGCATCCCCAGAGAGGGTGCTCTGACCAGCCCGGAGGGCCCAGGGCCACGTTCTGCTGGGAACCGGCCTTGGACACACACAGTGGCACCCGCAGCAGGCCACCTCCCACCGCACACCTGGAGGTTTTCTGTTTCACTCGTCAACCTGACCCACTCTCCCACAGCTTTAAATGTATGAATAAACACGTAAATAACAAAAATAACCCCCACACGTGAAAAGCTCCTGGGTAAACGAGCCGGTAGTGGCGGAGACCCCAGGAAGGAGGCCAGTGCTCTCAGGGACCAGCTGACACAGCGTCCTTCCAAACCACGCGGGGACCTTGGAGAACACGAGTTACTATGCAAACCAAACACGAGTAAACAGCCTGAGGCGCGAGCCCAGGAAAACCCATGGCCAAGTCTCCAGGGCCTCAGAGGAGCCGGGGACCTCCACCTCCTGCCTCCCAGGACCTCCACCTCCTTCCACCAGCGCTGTCCTCACAGTGGCAATGACCCGGCGGTGTCTGTACAGGCTGATCGGGTGAACACGGGCAGAGTGGCGGTAGGTGGCCCAGGATAACATGGGATCTACCTGTAAAGCCTTCCAAAGACTCGGGACCAGGCTCTCTGACAGCCCCTGGCCACCTCGGGCATTCAGACAATGAGAACACACCTACTTTTCGGAGGGACTATTTGTCAGGTCTTCAAGAGGCACTTAAGAGTCCAGTGCTTGGAAGCATCTGTAAAACTACCTGCTGGTCCTTGAGGCAAGATGACAGCACAGGAAGGAAGGAAACTGGCATGTGGACAACCTCGGTTCACTAGGAGATAATGTTAAGCAGCCCAGTATTCTGCAGAGAATTTAAACACACATGCAAACCCCTCTCAGTGAATCTCTTGGTTTCCGGGAACTAGTACTACCCACTGGACACTCACCCAGAAAGAGAGGTCCTAGGGTGAAGACAATTTTTAAACAAAATATAGTTTCAATCATGAAATCTGTCTGAACAATTACCATGAGTTTTTAAAACTCATATGAATCAGCTTGCTTTGTTCCTAACCGTTTCAACTAAAACCTGCTGTTAACACTTCTAACCTTCAGCTAAGTGACTGCCACGTGGACGCTGCAGCCATTCCCAGGTGGCGTGCACATGACCCTCACTCTGGTTTTCATGATCTCCTGATGCAAGAAAACACACGGAAGTCTGTGAAAGCCGTGACTCCGTGAGCCTCAAGGTTCTTCCTGTGATGCTTACCGACGTCGGAGCACAGGGACAGGCCAGGTGCCTACACCAAGGGCGTGCCCAAGTGACCAAATAGTTTGCATCCATTCAAACGACAAGTGGACTGAGACAGGGCAGCAGATGGGCAGGGCCTGCTCACCCCTGGTGTGCTGAGTAGGAACAGAGCAGTCACGCGCCAGCATCGCACAGATGCGCTGCTCCGTGGCAGGAGGCCCGCCCCAGGGCAGGGCAGCGTCTCACAGGAAGAGGAGGAGGGTGCCAGGCTGGACCTGGACCTCCCACCTCCCTGGGCAGCACCAGGGGCTGGAAAGCCAGTGGGGAGGGAACCAGGAAGTGGGTTCTTACCAGACACCGAACCTGCCGGCACCATGACCTTGAACATCCAGCCTCTAGAACTGTGAGAAATGATGGCTTGCTTGTGCCGCCCCCAGGCTAGGGGCGTCTGGGACAGCAGCCTGAGTGGCCTGAGCATGGTAGCAGGAGACTCTCAGGTCAGTATAAACCTCTCCTTTTCTTCAAAAGCAGTGGAGACCGTGGACAGACCACCTGGGCTCAAACCTGGTCTTGTCACCACTGCACTGCATGCCCCTGAGGAGGGCATGTGCCTCCCTGGGCCTCCATGTCCTCATCTATACAGTGGGGATGGCAGCTCCTATGTCATCAGGTTTCGAGGATGAAATGACTGGCTCATGCAAAGCACTTCGACCAGAGAGGTGGCGGCGGTGGAGTGGGGTGGGGAGCCCAGGGCCCAGCACTGCTGGCGTCAGCACGGCTGTGTTCAGTCTGGTAAAGTCAGCTGTGGGGTACTTCGTCGTACGAATGGGGTAACCACGTCCCCCTTCTCCTACTGAGGACACTTGGGTCGCCTCCGATGTTTCTCCTTTACAAGCGATGCTACATTGAGCCTCCTTACATGGATCCTGGAGCCCTTGTTGAATATTTAGGTTAGATAGAGTCCCCAGGAAAAAAGCCTGGTCAAAGTGTAAACAGAGTTTATATTTTAAAAGGTACTGCCATCTTAGTTCTCAAAAAAGCTGCAGCAGTTCCCACTCGGACCAGTTGCAGACAGTGCTTTGGGGCGTCTAATGGGACAAGAGAAACCACCTTCGAACAAACTTCTGTGGGCTCACAACCGATCTCTGCAAGATGTGGGCCCTCGGTGGGACCGGCTGTCCCCAGGCTGCGGTCCTGCTGGCCATGGGGCCCGGCCCGCATGCGCTCAGTTGCCAGTGTGCCCAGGACATCTGTGCACTCCTGTGACTCTTGGCTCTCTTCCCACCCCAGGGGAAGGAGAGCCTGAAGCACCCCACTGTTGGGGCACCTGCCTGTCTCTGGCCCAAATCTGCTCTTTAAGCCCCGCAGACTGCCCCATGCTCGGTTTACTGCCCTTGCCCTGGAGCCCTGCAGGTCGAGCTGGTCCTGCATCCCCCTGCCAGCCTGACTCTCACCGGTGACCCAGTGTGGCGACAGTGGGGCCTCATCCTTCACCAGGGGCTCGTGAGCATCCCATCACCAGTTAAGAGTCACAGCCGGACAGGTCCGGCTCCTCCTGGGAAAGGACAGACTTCCACAGTTCTGAGGGCATGACCCTGCCTCCTGCACCCCACCACGTGTTAGCCTCCAGGCTGTGGATGCACCGTCCCCGCCACCACCTAGGTGCACAGTGGGTAGAGAGACACTGATGAGCAGGCTTGTCCCTGCCCGCTTCCTGGGACAACAGACTACTAGGAGCCTTCTCTCGGGGACCTTCCTGCCCATCTGTGATCAAAAGATATCTTCTCTGATGGGCACACCCATGCTATCAACGGCCCTCAAAGCTAACTACCCCCTCCCCAATTTCTGGGGCTCAAATAGGAGCCGTCTGCTTCCCACCGGGGCGCCCCTGACTACAGGGCCACCCTGCTGTCTGGTTATCTAATGGTCAGGCTCTGGGGCCCTGTGTGGTTGAACTTGCATTTTCTGACCACTGGGAGAACATGCCAGGCCCTCCGGCCGCTGCGATCCCACTGTCCTCTGAGCACCAGTGCTCTGGTGTCAGCCTCTCCTTCCCGCTCTGACCTGCAGACTGCCCATCCTCAGGCCCGCCCAGCCAGAGTGTCCCAGGGTGGCCCTGCCCTACAGTGGGGGGCTTCAGTCGCCCATGGCTGGTGGGCAAGCCTGGGGCTTAGAATCAGGAAGTCCAGCTTTGTAGGACACCGAAGTCACGTTCAACAGATCAGTGACAAGGCTGACACTTTGACCTCCCCTGGTTCCACACCAGACGGGAAAACGGGCTGCCATTCCTAAGCCCCTAACAACTGTTCTCGCTTCACAGTGTCTCGTCTCGTCGCGATGGGGGCTACAGACCCGTCTGGCCCTGGACACCCGGACACAGTGCATGCTCTATAGACTTTACAAGCTGGCTCAGAGGACCGGATCATCAGGAGAGAGGTCTGACTCCAGACGCCACTTGACGTGCTTAGCGTCAGACTTTGCAGGTGACCCTGACCTTGACGGGGACTCATGTTCTTTGTGCATCTGGGAGTGTAGGCCTCCGGGGCACCGTCACAGCCCAGGCCTTGGCCCTCCCCATGGCTGGCCCCTCGAGAGGCTGGGTACCTGGAAGAGCTCACCACTCCTCCAAAATATCAGATCAGGAAGTCATGGGTGCTGAGACCGGGGGAATTCACACTTGTGGACAACAAGCTGCCCCACCCAAGACTCACCTCTACCCGGTCCACCCAACCAACTTCAGCTCCAGGGAAACTCAGCCACCAGCGAGACCACACAGAATGCTTCTCTCAACTGTCTCTGTGCAAAACCCACCACACCAAAGTACTTACTGGTCCAGGTTTATCCTCTCCACACCATAGCCCCTGGGTAGGACTCTGGCATCTGCCTGCTTCACACCCCTGATTCTGCCACAGGCATGAATGCACCTCACCCTTCAGAACTGCTTCCTCCAGCCCCTGCATGTTAATCTGACATAATTCCCAAGAAATGGCCATGGAGAAAACGAAGGCAGGAGTGACAGCCAGTCACTTCGCCAACTCCAACCCCGTCCTCCCCTGCAGACTTGAGTCCAGAGAGGCGACACCCCAACAGGCTGGCCCAGGGTGATACCATGAGCCTGGGGGGATTTTAAGCTGCATTTAAAAAGTGAAAGGTAAAATTCACTTTAGTGATGTATTTTTTTTAACCCAATACAGTCAAAATGTCATCATTTTAACAGGCAATCAACATTAAGAAGGCAACGATGAGATGCTCTGTATTACCCCTTCACCCAAGTCTTGGAAGTCTGTGTGTTTTTAGCTCTCATGGCTACTTAGTTTTCAAGGTCTGAAGTGTCGCACATTGGACTGGCAGCTCTGCCGTTCGGTTACTCACGTAATGTTTGTGGCAGATGAAAACTTCTGATCACCCTGACTGGGAGACAGACACTACAGACCCAGGAATCACTCAGCCATGACAGCCTGATGGAAGCAGGGTCAAGTGTGGTGCACTGGAGGTAGGTACAGCATGGCACACAAGATCTCTGGGTCCCTGGTTCTTGCCTGTCTTTTAAAGCTCAGGGTGAGGACAGACAAACCACAAAAAATTTCTACACGTTAAAGAGGAGCAAATGCTCAAAACTGGAGGCCAACAGAGGCGGGGCGGGCCCCTGGACAGACCACTAGCCCAGCGCCCCCTCCTGCAGCCGGAGCTCAGGGAGAGGTGAGCCCACAGAGGGTGCAGGCTCGGAGACCTGAGGTGTGCGGCCCTGACCTCCCGTCCCCTCACCCCAGGAGGACTTCGAGCCTCTTCCAGAGGGAAGGAGGGAGGTCCTGTGGGGAGCAGCTCCCAGCCACCCTTACCTGGGCTCTGGGCGCCAGATTGCAGGACAAGTCCCAGAGGCCCTGGAGTCCCACGAGGTGGCTTTTATCCTGCCCTCAGCCCTGCCCCGTTGGCGAGGCAGTAACTCCTAGGAGGATGGGAAAAAGGATCCTGCCTCCTGCCTGTGCCTGGAGACGGGGGCTTTTCACCCATGACTCAGACTCTGTGCGAGCCAGGAAGGCAGAAGCAGCCAGGAGAGTGGCCTGGGGTGGCGGCTGCAGGGCCCAGGGGAGGGTGCGCTGCTGCCTACGGCTGCTGGCCTGGTCCCAAATGCGGAGAGGAGCCAGAGACTGTGGCTGCCGCCTTCTTTTTCTTATTTTCAGAGACAGGAAGCTGTGACTTGACCAGCCCCCACACTGAAAAGTGCAAGTCCACAGTGAAGAGCCACCCATGCAGAGAGCAGTGAGGAAGGAGGACAAAGAATCCAAATTCAGGCCAAGGGTCAAGGACACACAGTTCCTGGAAAATGACTACTCTGCCAAGTGGCAGAAGGAGCTGCTTCTGTACCAACTGGACAGACACCCTGTCCATGGGCCAGGGCCCAGCCAGGAAGGAGAGGGGCCCAGCGGGAACCCCGTGTCTGGCCAGGAAGAGGGAGGTAGAGGCCACTGAGCGGGACTTGGGGAGAGCCCTTTAAAAGGAATCGGCCCAGATATGCACTCTTCCTTCCTACCAGGAATGAAGATGAAATGGCAAGGTGGGGAGCAGCCTTCTTGAGACCAGCAGGTCACCATCGGGAGGACAGAAGCTTGGACCGAGGAGTCAAAGTCCTGAGTCCCTGTGGCTCCATGCAGGGCCCACCCCTGCCGTGGACTGTCATCCTGACCTGTGCTGATTTCTTAGAGCACCTGCGCAGAGGCTGAACCTGCTCCCAGCAGATGTGGAAGTCTGCGGCAAAGGTGATTAAAGGGTAGATTCTGAAACAGTTACAAATTAGCCTGAGCGGTTTACGACTCTCCAGGGTCATAAATGTAGCTCTGGCTTCTGCACTCCCGTTTCTATCCTGTCTACACTGGAACAGGGAGCTGCGGAGGCCATGCCCAGCATGCACCAGGTTCTCAACCCTACCCTTCCAAGCACACACACCCGTGTTCTCTTGCCTTACTTGTCCTTTCGCAGCATAAATGCCCAATGACAGCTGGTCCTCTCGGGGACACTTGCATTGTGGGTCCTGATGTCCCCACAGTGTTGGGAGGAGAGCAGAGGCTTGTGGTCGGAGCAGATGAGCTCACCCACCAGGGCCCAGAACCCTGTCCGCAATCATGCTGATCAGGCCTGGGGTCCATGCACAGATGGAGGCTGGTCACCCAAGAAACTGCCTCCCCACTGCCCCCACTGGAGCCCCAGGACCACCCTTCATCCTGCAACCCCACTCCCAAGGACAGGAGCCCCCAGCTGCAGTCTCTGGGCAACACTTTACAACTTCTACTACTTGCATAGATTTTTGATTATAAAAAGTCAAATGCAAGAAAACAGTGTCTCAGACACCCCTGTACTCACATTGCCACGTAGCAGTGCGGGGTCTGAGACAGACCCCAAATCCAAAAGGGCAGCTCCAGGGAGATGAACTGTCAGCCTCGGACAGCCTATCACACACACAGACACATGTGCATATGTAGACATGCGTCAACATACAGACACGCACACCCGGCCTCCAGCTCCTGGTCTGTAGGATGGCTGGTGTGGGCGCCCCCGAGGCCCTGACCCCAGAGCCTGTGACCTCCGCACCAGGGCCACAGGTAGTGTCTGAGACCGGGTTGAGAGAAGAGGCCCCCAGCCCCTCGCTCCCTCACAGGCTCCTGCCAGGCCAAACCCAGTCCTGGTGAAACGCCACCGCCCTGGGCCACCCCGCCGGCACCACACATGTCCCCACACATTCCAGCTCAGAGCACAAGGCAGGGTCAGACAGTGCCCTCGCCACATCATCCCTGGCACTCAGCTGGGGGTGGGGGCTGATGTGCCGCACACCTGCTTCCCGCCCACCCTCCCCCCTGATGCGTGTGCACCACACACACCCACATATACATCCCACATGTGTGTGTACTACGCGCATCCCACACCCACACGAGCACCACACACATTCCCCACACACGTGTGTACCACACATGCACACACTCACCCACCTGCAAGCCAAGCTGCTCTCCGTCCAGTGCTGCCATGAGCCCACCCCTCTCTCGACCTTCACTCGAGCCCCCGATCAGCCTGAGTCAGCTGGGGCCTCTCTGTCCAGCGAAGGCTGTGACCACGCCAGGCATCTGCAGGGGGCCCTGCCGAACTGAGAACAAATTTCCCGCCCCCTGGCTGCTGGGCCTGCAGTCCACAGACCCCCCGTTCCCCACCAGCTGCACTGAGTCCACCCAGCTGTCCCTCTGTCCATCTGGTCCTCCTCCAACTCACTCCTGCTGGGGCCCACTGTCCTGTGGGGCCGCCCTAGGAGGGGCTGTCTGTTCTCCCACAGCATCCACCCTACCTGCCCCTCTGCCACACCCCAGTCAGGCTCCTGTCAGCAACTGTCACCTGGCATTTTAGTGTTCATTTGTTTATTACTGTCGCCTCAGCCCCCATCCCACCACTGCCCACTGGAATGCAGCCCTGGAAGACGAGAAGGGCCCCTAGAAATTGACAAAGGACAGAGGGTCGAAATGGGGGTCTTTAGCACATTTCATGTTTCTCTGTGTCGCCTCCCCCAGGAGCCCCTGAGCCCCCAGGAGCCTCTGCCCTCACCAAACACTGAGGTCTGCAGGCCGCTCGCCCACCCCTGACCCCGAGCAGCACATGGAACGTGGCTGGCCCTTCACTGCAGTTAGCAACGTTTGAATAAGATCTCAGCTGAACCTGTTTCCAGGCTCAGTGCTTTACCCTCCCCACTGGGTGCCTGACCTCTGGCTGGGGTGGCCCGTCCTAGGGGGCCTGGGCAGGTCCACGGTCATGGTGGCCAGGTCCTCTCCAAGCCGACAAACCCCATGGGCGCTGAGGGCCCATACCCACAGAGCAGCAGACCCTCCCAGAAGCCACAGGAGCTCAGACCAGAGCCGGTTCCGCACCCACTGAGAGGCAGGCTCTTTATAAGCAACCTGACGTTTAAGACAGACATGTCGCTGGTTGCAGCATTTTTCTAGGATGACGCGAAGTATCTACAGCAGAGAGAAGACATCCACATGGTCCTCCCTGGCCCCCAGCCCACTGGCACCAGCCACCAATGCTCCCTCCTTCCTCAGGCTTCAGCGCCTCATGCCCAGATCCTGGGGGAAGGATTCTCATTTCATCCCAAAGAAAGAAGCCTACTTTCTCACAATGACCCATTAAGTGTTCGTTGAACCTTCTCAAGAGCGGCATCAAGACACAGCGGTATCCTCACATTTGCACCGTCTGCTGACCTCCCCAGACGTCCCCACCCTGCCCCACACTCCTGGGACCTTCCCCACCACACCCACCCAGCACTGTGGCTGTGGGACACGCCCCCCGCCCCTGACACCCGCTGGTCCATCCTGAGCCTCCAGAGGTCAGGAAAGGATAGGCAAGATCCCTGGAGGCTCACTTAGAGAACCAACCGCCTAGGGGCGGTCACTGACAAAGGACAAGCAACCACTGAGAACAAGATGTCAAGGTTCCCATAGTGGAGCTGCCCCAAGGCCCTTCCCGCCCCGATAAAGCCAAGTTCCTGGGGTCCCAGCACCCCGAGCCCCGCCCTCACAGAGGAAGACACACACACACACATAAGCCAGGGCAGGAGCTGCCCCAGGAAGGGCCTTGTGCTTGGGGGTGCGAGAGGCAGAAGTGTGGTGGCTGTGGTTGGTGACTAGCATGGACTTAAGCACCCGCTGGGCTGCTGCAGTATGAGCTGTCAGCATCTGCGGCAGAGAAGGAAGGGGCTAAAAAGGCCCGCTGGGGGTCCTGGGAGGGCAGGGGTGGCGAGTGAGGAGCAGGTGGGCAGCGACACAGCTGGGGCCCACGCCTCTGCCACCCACTCCAGTGTCACCCTCGGGGCTCCCTGTCCCTCACTTGCGGATGATGCCCAGAGCCTGTCTCGTCACAGCAGAGACTCTAAGACAGCACAAGGGCAAACACCCAGCAAAGGACCTCAGGTGCTCAGAGAGCAGAGCGTGAAAACACCGTGTGCCCAAATCCTGGGCCTCAGGTTTTCACGTTATCTGAGACGTGAATACACTGTGTCTCCGTCTCAGGCATCCCAGAGTCAGGAGGGTGGGTACCACAGGGAGGAGTGAGTGAACAGGTTCAACACGCAAAATTCAGGAGCAGGCAGGAAAGCAAAGGAGAAGGAGGGTGACGAGATGATTAGGAGCAGGAAGTCCAAGCTCCGCAGTGATTGCGACAAGCATACACAGGAGTCTACAAGTCCAGTCGCGTGCTAGACCACAGGAGGTAAGCAAGGCTAGGACACAGTACCACAGAAAGACTGAAACTGAAGGCGAAGGAGAGACACACAAGCACCCGAACGCTGGCCTCGCAGAGCCAGATCGAGAAACAGACCTGGAGCTGGGAGGTCCTGGAGCCGTGAAGAGGGTTGGCACATGGGGACGAGGGGCTCTGTGCCCAAACCTGTGCCTGCGACAGGACTGGAGGACATGCCCGGGCTCCCGGGAGGCCCAGGGAGGAGCTCGATGTGCTGCACGGGACGCAGGAGCCCAAGCACAGGGGCTGACCGATGAGACATGCTGTGTGCTCCACAACCAGGCAGGGCAGGCGAGGGTGTGGAGGAGGGGTGGTGGGAGCAGGGCGACCCGTCACCCCACGAGCAGCAGCAGGTGAACCGAGGGGGGCGGGTGTGCAGCGGGGTCGGGAGTAGGAGTCAGGGGAGGGAACAGCACAAGGAGGGAAGCCACAGGGCATCTTACTGTCGCTCTTGGGAGAAAAACAGTAGCATTATCTGAAAGGAGGGGACTCAGGATCTGACATCAATCTGCTCATACTAGGTCACCACTAAGGCCAAGAACACTTTTCTAACTGTCGGGTCAGCATCACCAAACACAAAACAAGATACCAGAAAGGCCAAGGACAGACGCCACAAAGACTGTGAGTGTGAGTGCATCTGTGTATGGGCACCATTCTACCTGTATTCGTCCCCAGTACATAGAATATTGACAGCGTTGATCCAAACACAGGGAGCAGGTCAGTACAAATGGATGAAGATCAGTTACACAAAGGGAAGCACTTTCATACTGGCTTGTGAGTAGCACTGAACCATACACATTACCATCTATAAAATAGGTAGCCAGTGGGAATTTGCTGCATGAAGCAGGGAACCCAACTCTGGTGCTCTGCAACAATTTGGAGGAGTGGGATGGGGAGGGGGCTTAAGAGGGAGGAGACATACACATACCTATGGCTGATTAATGTTGATGTATGGCAGAAGCTAACACAATATTGAAATTATTCTCCAATTAAAAATAAAATAAAAATTATCAAAAATTCAGCTCTGCTAGGTATAAGAGAATAGCTCAACCAAAACAGTTCAACAGAATTGAAAACAATGAACAAATATACATGAGGAATGCTCAAAAAATAGGGTCCAAAATCTTGATATCAGAGAAGAAAGCATCAGACAAGTGAAATTAAATGACACAAAGCAGGGCTATTTATAATGCTAGAAACTAAAGCACTCAAGGAAGATGTAAGTTTAGATCTACAGACCAAGCAATGCAGCTTCATGTTTTAGGAAGCAGAAATCAGGGGATACCACAGAAACAAATCAAAGCATCTCCTAGTAATAGGAGATGTCAGTACATTGCTCTGAATACAGGAAAGAACAGCGGTCCAGAACTAAGAGAGACCTCGGATGATGCCGCCTGTTGAGGTGCAGCTGGGAGACAAGCAAGCAGTCAGGCCTGTACTTGGTAAGATAGGACACACTTTCTCTCAGCTGCTCACAGAAGCATTCACACAACAGTGCCCATGAATTAAGCAACGAGGAAATTTTCAACAAATCCTAAACAGGAAGTAAGATGCAAACAATATTGCCTAGAAATGAATAACAAAATCAGGAAGCAAGAAAAGGCCTGCTCCCTTGCCCCAAAATGTCAGTATCCTCCCCTGACATGTTACTCTTCAGGGAAAGTAGAGACTCAAACTGCAAAATTCCTAGAAAACACAATGAAAACAAAAGCAGTACTTAGAGGAAAATTTATCACATGAAAGACTTTAAATCTTTCGAAGTGAGAACATGAGAATAAGAGAGATAAGCCTCCGATTCAGAAAGGTAGAAGAAAATTAAAGTGACTGAAGGAACTAATAAAAGCAAAAGCAAAAATGAGTTAGGAAAAAAGGATTCTAATTCATGACTAAAGCTTAAAAGCTGGTTTTGGAAAATCAATAAAACAGGTAAGTTCCCTATAGCAAGAAAAATAACCTAAGGAAGGGCAGAATAAAAACACACCAAGTATGAGAGAATAACCGTCAAAAGAAAATAAAGTTTTTTTATAAAATCATGGAAATAATTGTACATCTCTATGCAAATAAACTTGAAAACTTGGGTGAAATAGATAATTTTCTAAGAGAAAAATTTTTTTATAAAAACAGTGACCACAGAAAGTCTGGGCAGACCTAATTTTATAGAATTAAAAATTAATGAAAGATACCAAACCCAGATGACTCATAAGAGAATTCTACCAATCCTATAAGATCAGATTGTCTTAACATAATGTAACCTTCTCCAGAACATAGAGAAGGAAGGAAATTTCCAAGTGCCTTTTTATGAAGGAAGTGTGACCCTGAATTCACAATGTGAGGATGAACACAGAAAAAAGGGAATTCATCTAAACCAACGGTTCTCAGGAGTGACCTGGGAAGCCCAGGGGACCCTAAGGCTCTGTTGTGGGATTAGACGTGTCTGTTTTCCAACCACAGACGTGCTAAAGCAGAGTTTTCATCACCAGCTCCACCAAACTGCACAGTAAAGCAAACTGAATGCAGAGACAGGCAGTTCAGTCCAGCCGCTCAGTCCTGCCTGACTCCACAACTCCATGGAGAGTAGCACGCCAGGCCTCCCTGTCCTTCATCATCTGCAGAGACTTCAGGGGGTTCCTATTGGGTCTATGTTTGAGAGATTTATTACATGGTAGGAATATAAACTTACAAATAGCTGAGGAAGGAAGAGAAGCAAAAGGCAAAGGAGAAAGAGAAAGATATACCCAACTGAACGCAGAGTTCCAGAGAATAGCAAGGAGAGATAAAAAGGCCGTCTTCAATGAACAATGCAAAAAGAAGAAAACAATAGAAGGGGAAAGACTAGAGATCTCTTCAAGAAAACTGGAGGTAACAAGGGAACATTTCATGCAAGGATGGGCCTGATAAAGGACAGGAACAGTAAGGACCTAACAGAAACAGAAGAGGTTAAGAAGAGGTGGCAAAAAATACACAGAAGACTACACAGAAAAGGTCTTAATGACCCAAATAACCATGATGATGTGATCACCCACCTAGAGCCAGACATCCTGAAGTGCAAAGTCAAGTGGGCCTTAGGAAGCAACACCACGAACAAAGAAAGCTAGTGGAGGTGATGGCATTATGGCTGAGCTATTTCAAATACTAAAAGCTAATGCCGTGAAAGTGTTGCAATCAATATGCCAGCAAATTTGGAAAACTCAGCAGTGGCTACAGGACTGGAAAAGGTCAGTTTTCATTCCAGTCTTAAAGAAGGACGATGCCAAAGAATGTTCAAAGTACCATACAATTGTACCCATTTCACATGCTAGCAAAGTAATACTTAAAATTCTCCATGCCAGGCTTCAATAGTATGAGAAACAAGAACTTCCAGATGTTCAAGCTGGACTGAGAAAAGGCAGAGGAATCAGAGATCAAATTGCCAACATCCACTGGATCACTGAAAAAGCAAGAGAATTCCAGAAAAACATTTACTTTTGCTTCATTGATTGTGCTAAAGTGTCTGTGTGGATCATAACAAACTGTAGAAAAATTTTAAAGGAAAGGGGCTTCCCTGGTGGCTCAGACATAAAGAGTCTGCCTGCAATGCAGGTGACTTGGGTTCGATCCCTGGGTCTGGTAGATCCCCTGGAGAAGGAAATGGCAACCCACTCCAGTATTCTTGCCTGGAAAATTCCATGGGAGGAGACTGACAGGCTACAGTCCCTGGGGTCATGAAGAGTCGTACACAACTAAGCAACTTCTCTTTATCCGTCTCTTGAGAAACCTGTATGCAGGTCAAGAAGCAACACTTAGAACCAGATATGGAACAATGGACTGGTTCAAAATTGGGAAAAGTACGTCAAGGCTGTATATTTTCACCCTGCTTATCTAACTTCTATGCAGAGTACATCATGTGAAATGCTGGGCTGGATTAATTCCAAGCTGGAATCAAGATTGCTGGGGGAAATATCAACAATTTAAGATATATAGATAATACCATTCTAATGGCAGAAAGTGAAGAGGGACTAAAGAGTGAAGAAACTGGCTTAAAATCTAACATTCAAAAAACAAAGATCATGGCGTCCAGTCCCATCACTTCATGGCAAAGAGAAGGGGAAAAAGTGGAAGCAGTGACAAGATTTTATTTTCTTGGGCTCCAAAATCACTGTGAACAGTCACCACAGCCATGAAATTAGAAGACCCTTGCTCCTTGGGAGGAAAGCTATGACAAACCTTGACAGCATATTAGAAAACAGAGACACTGCTTTGCCAACAAAAGTCCATATAGTCAAAGTTATGGTTTTCCGGTAGTCATGTATGGATGTGAGAGTTGGATCAAAAAGAAGGCTGAGTGCTGAAGAATTGATGCATTCAAATTGTGGTGCTGGAGAAAACTCTTGGGAGTTCCCTGGACTGCAAGGAGATCAAACCAGTCAATCCTAAAGGAAATCAACCCTGAATATTCAATAGTAGGATTGATGCAGAAGCTCCAATACTTTGGCCACCTGATGCAAACAGCTGACTCATTGGAAAAGACCCTGGTGCAGGGAAAGATTGAGGGCAGGAGAAGGGGCCAATAGAGGATGAGATGGCTGGCTGGCATCACAGCCCCAGTGGACGTGAGTCTGAGCAGACTCCAGGGGATGGTAGAGGACACAGGGGCCTGGTGTGCTGCAGCCCATGGGGTCACAGAGAGTCAGATACGATTCAAGGACTGAGCAACACTAACAACAGGGGATGTATAAAACAATATCTCTTTCCTCATTATATATTTTTCAGTTTTGGAAAATATTGTTGCTGTTTTTCAGTATCCAACTCTCTGTGACTGCATAGACTTTGCAGTCCACAGACTGCAGCATACCAGGTTTCTCTGTCCTTCATTATCTCCTGGAGTTTGCCCAAATATAGTTTTTATTAAAAATGTTCTTTATGTTAACATATAATGGGTTTATTGCTGGTCTTTTAAGTGAATCATTAAATAAAATCTTTAAACATTCTGTGCTACTGTGGCACTGCTGACATTTGAGACCTCTGTCGTGGGGCTGCTGTGGGGCATCATAGGACATCTGTCTTCTACCCACTAGACACCCGTAGAAACACCCAACACACCAGCTGTGTCAGCCAAAGACCTCTCCTGACATCACCAAATGTACCCCTGTGTAGAGGAAGGGTCACCCTCAGCGGAGAACAATGGAAGTTATACCTCACAAAAGCAAAAAGCTTTATATGGTCCTCAATAATTTTTTTAAGAGTGTAAAGAGACCAAAACTTTGAGAACCATTGCTCTCAATCATTGCTCTCTTATGAAAATAAATACAAAACTTCCTTTAAAAATTAGCAAACAGACTCTAACAGCACATTAAAAAGACAATACAGCATGACCAGGTGGGGTCTGCTCCATGAACGCAAGGATGGTTTGATGGTTTGCTGTTGTTGTTTTGTTGCTAAGTTATGCCAGACTCTTTGCAACCCCATGGACTGTATGTAGCCTACCAGGCTCCTCTATCCATGGCCTGTTACTTAACAGGTCAATCAGATGTGTGGACACAGACTGGACACATGCAATAAATATATCTTAGCAAACTGATTTCATCACATAGTTAATGAAAACAAAACATCATTACCAAATTTGGTTTATGGCAGGACACAGGAACGATCTACCATAGAAATTCAATTGCTCTAATAATTGTCAATAGAGACTAAAAAAGAAAAAAACAAGACTATGTCATGAGATTCAGGAAAAGCAGCTGATGACACTCAGTGCCATCCATGACTGTTTAGGGACGTCTACCACTGAGGCCCCTAAACCCCAGAGAGCTCACTGTAGCCTCTGTGATGAGACAAGGAAAGAAATAACAGAAATCAAGGTGAGAAAGAAGGAAACCAGCTTTCCTTCTTTTTAGACAATCATAACCCATAGGTGATACGACTGTCTACAAAATCCAAGAAGCTCTTAAGGCAAGTTATTGGTGATAGCGAGCGTATAGGTGGGCAGCGGGGCAGGGCCTCCCTCCTCCCCTGTCCCCTCCCAGCCAGTGGTTCCCTTGAGAGAAGCTCACCTTGCTGGGGGGCCAGGAGGACAGCAAAGCGGCACTGAAGCCGAGAAGGGGCCACATGTGGATGACGCAACAGGCACTCACGGGCCAGCCTCTTTCTAGCATCCACCTGCCTCGGCCCTGGGGTCGCTGTGCTTCCTGGACATGCTTCTGAATGTAAACTAACACAAAGGCCAGCAGGAGACCACTTCAGGCAGGCTGGAACCGAGTGTGGGAAGGCGGCTCCAGACCAGACGCCTGGCCCTGGGGCAGCCAGGCCCCTTGGAGCAGAGTGAGCCATGTGGGTGCTCAGGCTCTGCGAGGGCTCTGGAGGACTCTCCAGCCTCAGCTCTGTTCACCAGGAGACAAGGGGCCATCAGGCAGATGGTGTCTCGGGGACACGGGGCCTCGTGGCCGAGCAGAGTCAGACCAAGGCCCCTGCCCTCTTGCGCCTCTGCTGTACTTGCTCTTTACGCGCTTGAAGGACACGGCTCTGTTACTGAACTCTGGTGACCAGGTGAACGCAACTGCGTGTGCACATACCCTTACATGTGTCCCAACAAAAGGAACACAGTGTGGGATGTTCCAGAAAACAGAAGCTCCTGGGTGGAAAGGGAATCTGGCCCAGGCCACTGTTCTTGTAGAGTCTACCCTGCCCCCACCCCCAACCTACAAACAGCACCAGCCAGGGGCTCTACACGGGCAGGGGGCAAAGTCTACCTTCCAGTAGGTGGGGGACCTGGGCCAGGCAGGGCATCTCACACTGACGCAGTGTCCGAGAGGGTGAGCCTTGCTCTCTGGAAACTGTCCCCACTGCACTCACCCAACCCCCTCCACTCAGCCCCTCATCAAGAGGACGAGCGTGGCAGTTGCACTTTCTCAGGAGACACACATATCTCAAATCTTGAAGGCACACTCTGGTTCTGAGAAACGGAAAGCCAGAACCAGATCCTGTGCTCTGGAATTATCAGCCATACTTCTTATAAAGCTTGCGTGTGCGTGTATGCATGTGTGCACGTTTCTACGTATACGTATGTCCAATCATGCTCTTCAGAACATACATAAAAGAGGAAGCTATGTCTTTTAAAACGAGGCAGGTCTGTGTGCACTAAAAGACCTCAAGCAGGTTAAAATCAAGTCCCACAGACAGACATCATGACATAAACTTTTTCAGAAACTGCATGAATGTTCTCATATATATTTTGACAAGTTCTGGAAGGATAAACCACAAACCACTTACAGTGGCGGTTTCCTCCAGAAAAAAAGGGTGGGATTTGGGATGGAGGAGAGAATGAAATTTTGATTACTTACTAGATTTGGTTCTGTGTTTAATTTTTACAAGCATATACCACTTCCTTAATTAAAATGTAAATATTAACAAAAAATTACCTGCTGGCTTATAAAACTCCAATCTTCTGTCTTTGCAACCATTACAAGGCCTACTTAACTAGGCTGAACCCAGACAAGATTGTGTTTAAGGGAAAAAGCTTGCCCTGCAGGACACCAGCTTCCTCCAGACACAGCTTGGCCAGTCAAAGTCTGAGCCCTTTGCGAGTTCCCTTGGGTCACCTTTAGAACAAAGAGGACCCTTCCCCAAACATGGTCAAGTAGGGGGGCCTCCCACCTTGCCTGCCCTCACAGCCCCTCCCTCTGTGCCCCAACCCACACCCCCCACCCCAGACTGAGTTCTGAGGTCCAGGTAGGCCATGGGAGCGGGGAGGGAAAGGCATTGTTTCAGCATCAGTACCTAAGAAAGACTAAGGAAAACCTTCTAATCACCTTAAAACTTGTAAGAAAAGCTAATGGAAAACTTGTATGAGCTAAAATTGCAGTACGTAGGAGAGATGTTTTGTTTTACCATTCATCAGTGGGGGAGCGGGGCGTAGAGCCAGTGACCATCATTGTGCCTGGGGCTGTGTGGCGGGTGGGGTGCTTCTCAGGAGCACTCTGGCCCCAGGACCCGAGAATCCACACAGCCAAGGTCTGAGTGTGTTCCTGGCTTCCTGCAGGGCTGGGGTAGGACACCACGGCCAGCACCAGAGTCCACCAGGGCACGTGGCAGGAGCAGCAGGGACAGGACCACACACCCCTGCCGTCAGGGCAAAGGGATTGTAGTGAGCCTGTGTCCTCAGAAAACACAGGTAAGACTCGCTCTTCACAGGTGGGAAGAGAATTGAATGATGAGGGGGTTTTTAAGTGCTCAGCTAGGAGCCGACTTGCAGAAAAACAGAGGTAAGAGTGACTGATGAGCCCCCTGCTCCTACCCTTGTCCACCCGCCTCTTCTCTCCACTCATCACGCCAGCACACAGTGGTCTGTAACTTCCATTTCCCTGATGACTAAGTCGCACATCTTTTCAGATGTTTATTATCATTAGACACTTGGGCATCTTTTGAGAGGGGCCAGTTCAAGTCATACACAAATGATTTGCTTTAACTTTCAATACTGATGACTACTAGCTTATTGCAGGGGGTGGAGGGGTTGCTATATCTTTCCTGTCTCTAAAAACTGGTAAGTTGTATACAGGTGACTGAAAGTCATTTCTTCTTGTAAACATTGAGTTAATCTTGTTGGGTGCTTGGTTATCAGCCTGATCTAGGAATTGTCCAGTAGCTGAAATGCACAGAGTCTCTGACTGGCTGTTCTTCTTCCCGCTCCTGTTCCCAGCCCTCAGTGGCTACAGAACTTGAGGCCCCGTACCCAGAAAGAGGGAGACCAAACTGACTTCCATCTCTGACCTCCCCAGTTCTGCCCTTCTGGGAAAGGCCTGGCTGATGAGGTGCCCTTGGCTACTCTCCTCCAGAGACCAAGCAGTGCTGACGACACATGGCTGCCGTGCACAGGGCAATGCGCTTCACTGATCAGAAGGCTCTTGGTGCCCCCACGGCCCTGCTGGACCCCTTTAGGAAAGTCAACCAGCAATGCGTTAAGGCCCAACTGTGCCCTTTCAGTGTCACTGAGGCTAGGCCAGCAAACCTGGCTCTCCAAGGGAGGAACTGCTGTGTCTGCCAATGGAGCCAGGTCCAGACGACTGGGGTGGGACCCTGTCTGGCTGGGATTGCTCCAGGGGACAGAACTAAACACGCGCGCACACAATCGCACATGAGCACACATGCATGGCTAAAGCCTCAGGCACCTCCCTCTCTGGACTCACCGAGGCCCAGGGTCAGCAGGGTCAGTGGGAGAATCGTCCTCGGAGGTTTCTAACTTCAAGGTCTGAAAATGAAAGACACAACACAGCATGGTTAGGCAGAACTGGAAAAATACCCAGCAAACAAACTACATCCCGTTACCTTGAAATCAAAAAAGTCTGCACGTTGTGGAGGCGGACGGTCATGAATGAACCCAACTTCCTGATGAACTGAACAGTCCGCTAACCGAGGCAAACACCAGGGACACAGCCTCGCGGGCCTTTCCAGTGCTGTTACCACCCTCTGCCTTCTAAGGAGGCCTGACAGATGGCCCATGAATGAACATACCAAGAGAGAAGCAGAGGGCACACCCCAGGAAGGGCTGCAAAGCAATTTCAACCTCCCTGGGGGGCTGGCAGGAGCAGCTGAAGGAAGGCTGCCTGCCGGCTAGGAAGAGGAGTAGAACAGCCTTCAGGTCTCTGACCTCTGAGCAATGAGGCTCCGGCTCCCAGGACAATGACCGTGCTGACCTCAGCAGCTCTCATCTCCCTCCAAACCCACGAATCTGAAGATGGGCTTGCCTCCAGGTCAGCCCAGCCCTCTTCCAGTATAGCTTAGCTTGTGATCAAGGAGGCCAAAACCAGGCCTACTGGCTAAGTTTAGCCCTTGTTTTGGCGTGTTTGTTTCAACTACAGGTAAGAGTCACCATTTAAATCATTTTGCCGTGTCCAGCTTGGTGGCATTGAGCACATTCACACCGCTGAGGTGCCGTCACCGCCGTCCATTCAGAGACATTATCTGTCTTCCCACACTGAACCTCTGCCCCATCACTCATGCACCCCCTTCCCCCTGCCCAGCCCCTGGCCCTGCCATCCTGCCTTCTGTCCCTGGGCCTCACTCCTCTGGGGACCTCCCATAAGTGGGTCACTCAGTGTTTGTCCTTTTGTGTTTGACTTATGTCATGGGGCATCCTGTCCTCAAGGTTCATTCATGTCGTAGCATGTATCAAAATTTTGCTTTATGCTAAGTTGCTTCAGTCATGTCTGACTCTTTGTGGCCCCAAGAGTCATGTCTGACTCTTTTGCAGCCCACCAGGCTCCTGTGTCCATCGAATTCTCCAGGCAAGAATACTGGAGTGGCATAGTTTTCTTTGGCTTGGGATTTATTGATCTTGAAAATCAGTTTTCATGAAATTTGCAAAATTTTAGTCTTTTTTTTTTCAAATATTTTCCATCACATATCCTTTTCAATTTTCTATTTATTATCTCTCTTTATGGTTATACTGATGATGTTGCTTTTTTTCTGTCTCTTTCCTGTGTTTCATTTTAGAAAGTTTCTGGTGCTATGCTGATCTTGTGTCTGCAGCGTGTGACCCACTATGAACCCATCCAGTGTGGGGCTTTCCTCTCTAGAACACTTGGGTCTTTTTTTATACCATTCATTTTCTCCTCATCATGTGCATAGTTTCTCTGTGTCATTGAACACATGGGCCATATTTATAACAGACATTTTTAACATCCTTCCATCCTAATTCTACCATCTGGATAGCATGGATCCACCTGGATCTGTTTCTAATTGATTTTTCTCAACTTCTGGGTTACATTTTCACACCTGTTTGCATGACAAATAATTTCTGCCTGGTTCATGAACACTGTGATCATGGCATGTTGGGGGTTAAGTTTGTTGTCGTTCCTCAAATATTGTCAGGCCTCATTAGTGGATGTCATTAACTTACTCAAGAGTTGTTCAACTCTCTCCAGGCTTCCTTCAAGCTTTGTGTCTATGGGTCCTGAGCAGGCTCACATTTGGGGAGGAGACTACAGGCTTTGAGGACCCTGCTCAATGCCCTCTGAACTGTGAGGTCTTTCCACCTGGCTGCTGAGTATGCGACTTCACTCACAGCCCATGTGAACTGAGGAAGCAGTGATACCCACACCCTTCCAGGTCCCCTGACCTTGGGGACATCCCCCACGTGTGCAATGGTCAACACAGTCTAAGCGTGGGGTGGGGGTTGTGCTCAGCTCCCTAGAGCTCCTAATTCATGCACTCCCATCCTCTCCAGCATTTCCCCCACAGATTCCAGCCTCCCTGGAGTCGTGGTCGCCAGGCTCCGCCTCCACTGCCCTCCCTGTGCTCAGCTGGCAGCTGCAGGGGATGAGCTGAAGAGGGCACCCCTCCCGTGGGGTCACTGTCCAGTACTCCTGTGGTGCAGTGTTTGCGGTCACAACCTCACGTGCTTCTGTTTGGTTTGTCCTGCTGTTCAACATGGGATGTGAGATCTGGTCAGGGTCATGCCATCATGGCTAGAAGTGGATGTTGGGGTGCTGCATTTTCATTCCATTTCTCACTCTTCCAAGTGGGCACCACTGCACTTAGCTGAGAGGCTCTGATCCTATCGGAGGCAGAGGCTGCAGCTGTAGAGAACGGTAACGTCTCATGACGTCTGGAGAGTTAACCAGCGATTCTCCTGCACACAGGCGGATGGAGGGGTGGTCTAAGTGGGGTGACAGCACAGGCAGGAGGGTGCGGTCAGAACCAGTGACAGGTGGCAGGACCTTCCCACTCACTGTCCCTTCTTGAGAGCATCACTGGCACTCAGGTACTGGCCATACAGCCTCATCAGAGCTCTTTCTACTTTCTAGTACAAGCCCCTAGTCAAATGAGTTATTTGCATAGTCTTCTCACTTTCTTGATGGCATTCTTTGAAGCACAAAGATTTTTAATGTTGATGTTAAAAGCCAGAGGAAAAAAAATCAGATTACCTGCAAAGAAGAGATAGCCTGACAATGGTTTGTTAGCCAACAAAGGATGTCAGAGGCCAGCACACAATGTTGTACTGAAAGGACCCAACAGCCCATCTGGATTCTACAACCAGCAAGCCCATCTCCAGAGCAGCAGGGAAACCCAGACAAAAGTGGGGAAAGCTTGCCACCTCAGAACCTAATGAAAGGAATTTCTAATGCATGTACACTTAAGCAGGAAGAAGTGAGCTTAGATGGAACGTCAGAGATGCAAAAAGAATAAAGAGCAATGAGACACGCAAGTACGTCTACAAATCTAAACAAGACTAATACTGAGGATACAGCAGCAAAGGCTAGTGGGTTAAAAAAGTTAAATATACAATAACACTCAGAAAGGGTAGTGGGGTGATCTCAGGTCTTTGGGTTCGCCCCAAGAGTAAAGGACAAGTTAGTTTTAGACATTTGATAAAAATGTTGCAATTTCTGGAAAACCATCAAAGGTGCAGAAAGAGTCTATAATTTCCTAGTGGTAGAGGTTAAAAAAAAAAAAAAAAGGACCAATAACCAACTCAAAAAAGAAAGGGGAAGGAAAGAAAAAAGAAACATAGCACAGATAAAATAGTAAAATATAAGACGGCAGATTTAAACTCAAATCTATCTGTAATTACATTTACAAAGGCTTTGGTTAAAAAATTCTTAATTGTCAGAATTTTTAAAAAAAGAATATCAAACTTCAATTTAAAATACCATGTTAAAAAAAACCACTTTAATTATTTTGGGTTGGCCAGGAAGTTTGTTTGGGTTTTTCTGTATGATGTTACCCAAGAACCCAAATTAACTTTCTGGTTGACCCAACATATATATGTTTACAAGGTACATCTAAGACTTAAAAATAAAAAAGGTTTAAAAATAAAAGAACAGAAGGAGTACACAAGGCAAACGCTCCCCAGAGGTTCAGCTACACAAACCTCAGACAAAGCCGACTTACAGGCAAGACACACTAGTGGAGACAGACGATTACTTCATATGACAGACACATCATGCATGAAGAAGACATCACAATTTTAAACTGTGTCACTAACAACACAGCCCCAAACATATGAAACAAAAACTGATAGGAATGCAAGAATTAGTAGGCAAATCCACAGTGATAACTGAAGATTCTAACAGACCCTCTCACTGCATTTGATAACATAGATAAATAAATGACTGAAGATATAAGAGTTGGCAAACATTTTCTGGAAAGGGTCAAAGAGTAAATATTTTAGATTTTTCAGGGCAAATGGTCTCTACTGAAGCTACTCAATCAAGCCATAGTGCAAAACAGCCACAGCAATACATAAACCAATGGGTGTGGATATGATCCCATAAGAATTTATCTCTAGGGACTGCCCTGTAAGTCCAGTAGTTGAGGCTCTGTGCTTCCATTGCAGAGGCTGCAGGCTTGATTCCTGGTAATGAGGGAACCATGATCCCACATGCCATGTGGCATGACCAAAAAATAAAAGTTAAAAGAAAAAAAAGAATTTATTTCTAGAAATAGGTGGCAAGCCACATTAAGCCTATGGGCTATACTTTTGCCAAGTCCTAATATAGAAGGTTTAAACAATATGATTAATGAACCTACCAAAACTAATCTCAGCAACCGCAGAATATAGTCTTTTCAAAGATGCACAAAGCATTTCTAAAATGTGACCATAATGCTAGCCATAAAACAAGTCTTAACAAATTTCAAAAGATAGGCATCAGAGTATTTTTTTTTTTTGACCAAAATTTACTGATGCAAAAGAAAAAGGCAACAAAAAAGACACTGGGAAAAATTCTCATACACTTAGACAGCCCATCAACAGACAAATGGATGATGGGATCTTAGCTACAAAAAGGAACAGAACTGTACAACTACAGAGATGTGGATGGACCTAGAGACTGTCAGTGAAGGAAGTCAGAAAGAGAAAAACATTGTATCATATCACTTTTGGAATTTAGAAAGATGATACTGAGGAACTTTTTTGCAAAGCAGAAACAGAGATGCAGATGTAGAGAATGGTTGCATATGGATGTATGGATACCAAGGAGGGAAAGAGGGGCTGGGATAAACTGGGAGACTGGGGTTGACATACATACACTATTGATATTATGTATAAAACAGGTAACTAATGAGAACCTACTGTTAAGCACTGGGAACTCTACTCAGTGCTCTGTGGTAACCTAAAAGGGAAGGAAACCCAAAAAAGGGGATATATGTATATTTATATGTTCAGTTTGCTGTACAGCAGAAAGTAATGCAACATTGTAAAACAACTGTACTCCAACAAAAGTTCATTTAAAAACAAGTTATTAACAATAAAAAAAATCAATTAAGATACTATACTAGAAAAATCTGTTGAATGAAATAGTAGCAGAAACATGTCATTTCACAACTTTAGGCTGCAGCTAAAAGTTCTTAAAGGGATCAAAGGTTATACTTGAGTGGGGGGGCGGAATTTTCAGAAGGCTGAAAACAAATGACATAAAACATGTTAGAAAAACAAAATAAATCAAGAGGAAAGAAGGAAATAATTTAGAAAGCAGAAATTAACAAAATAAAAAACACGCAGAAACCCACAGAAGTGGGTCTTTGAAAGATGATCCTTTCAAAGACCCATGTTTGAAAGGATGAGTAAAATTGGCCATGTTTTGGCAAGAGAATCAGGACACAGTGAGAGATGGTGTGGGCAGCGTTGGGGGAGGGGTAGGCACACGCCGACACTGCGGGGTTTCTCCAGAGGGAATCAGGAGCAGCTTTGGAGCAACAGATGTGCAAACACAGCTAACGGGACAGATTCCCAGGAACAACTGACCACCAAATACTGAAGGAGCTACAGAAAACCCAAAGCGTGCTATAATCCTTTAAACCCCTAAAGCATTAGTCACAAGCCACCTGGGGAACCCTGCACACCAGGGCCCCTGCCTGTGCCCTCACCTAGGGGGACCACCACCCTCGCAGAGGCCCGGCACCTCCAGGTTGGTCTGGTTGGAGCCTTCTCAAATTGGCTTGTGTGAGAGACTGGCCACCACAAGCGGAAAAGACATTTAACTGAAAGTGTTTACTCGAGAACCAAGTGTGAACTCAGAGAGGTAACCTGAGTGCAGTGGAGACAGAGCGGGCTGTATGTGATCGTGGTGTCTGGACACTGGAAGCTCCTGCTTGGGTCTGAGCCCCACCCCATGGGGGCCCCTCTGCGGGGGTGCTGGGGGACACCGTCCAGACCCCAGTCCTGCTTCCACGCCCAGAACTGGGTCAGGACAAATCCCTGAAGACCAGAGCTCCCATTCCAACAAGGTCTCTCTGGGGCTGAAGGTTATGTTTGTGAAGGAAACACAGAACATCATTGTTAGCCAATTGTTAAGGGGTACAGGGGAGGTGGAGGAGGGACAAAAGAGTCAAAATGTACAACAAGCAGCCGCTGCTGATCCCAGCCAGGCCAGCACTCAAGGTCAGCCCTGGATGCCCCGGCACTCAGCCCGGCCACAGGCATGCATGTCTGACACACACACACACACACACACACAGAGCAATGAATGAAACCGCTGAGACAGGGAGATGATCCCTTCTGAGCTCACTAGAGTCCCTGAGAACAAAGTGGGACAGGCCCAGTTCACCCAAAACCAGAAACTGAACCCATGGCATAGATAGCTCAGTTGGTAAAGAACCCGCGCTCAATGCAGGAGACCCTGGTTTGATTCCGGGTCAGGAAGATCTGCCACCGAAGGGATAGGCTACCCACTTCAGTATTCTTGAGCTTCCCTTATGGCTCAGAGACTGAACTCGTGGCATAAACAGTTGGGGGTCCCTGCAAAGCCCCTGCTTGGTCTTCTCCCCAAGACTCACAAACACAGCTTCGCACCCTCAGGAGCAGCCTTGGAGCTGCACAAGGACAGATGGACCAGGGCCCTGCCTGCTCTGGGTGCACAGCCGCCAGCACCTCTGATGCCCTTGGGGGTGCTTTAGAGGGAAACACATCTCCTTGCAATGTGCTGAGCCATGAAACGATCCAGCACCAGGGTGAGGGGGATTGTCAAGCTGGCATGGAAGCCAGCACTCCTGAGATGACAGACAGGCACGTGGGCTGGCCACAGACTGGTGGGCAGCGGCCTCTCCCATGTTCCAGAAAAGGGCCGAGCACAGCAGGACGTGGCTTCTGCAGAAACAAAACCCACCAGCCTCTTGCTTGGCACCTGAGAGGCAGAGGGAAGAAGTGTCAGGTGAGAGGTGGTTGGGACCATTGTCCGCCACCCAAGGACGTGTGCGCCAGTTTGGGGATGAGCTGGCATGGAGCTCAGCTGTGCCCATCTCTGTCCTCCCTGCACAGCTCACGGCCCTGGGTCTCTTGTCCACATGCGGTCATCCCCGGCAGCCCTGCTGGGACTCACCATCACCTCCTCATGGGGCATCGCTGCTCTGACACACATGTGGTGCCTCACGTGTGACACCACTTAACAAACTATCTTCACACGTGATATTTTCTAACCCTCATGAGCCCCCGGGGGAGCAATGAGGAGCAGAGGGCCACTCCTGAGAAGTGTGAAGTCACCAGCTGAGGCCACTTAAGCCTATGGCCCATCCCACACCTCCACAGGGAAAATCAGTCCACCTGCATCAATTTGCATTGTGTGTGCATGTGTTTGTGTGTGTTAGCTGCTCAGTCGTGTCCAACTCTTTGTGACCCCATGAACTGTTCCCACCAGGCTCTTCTGCCCATGGAATTCTCCAGGCAAGAATACTAGAGTAGGTTGCTATTCCCTTCTCCAGGGGATCTTCCTGACCCAGGGACTTAACCTGGGTCTCCTGCAGTGCAGGCAGATTCTGTACTGACTGAGCCCTATGGGAAGCCCCAACTTGCACTGTCGACATTAACAAACAGGGGACAGTGTGGGTTATGATGCTACCAAGGTTCACAGGAGAGCAGGGACAAAGCCTCTGCTTGTTGGATTTCAAAACCAGAAATAAAGTGGAAACAAAAGACTATCAGGCACCCATAATGGTGTTATTCTCTCCATCATTACTGGTATGAGTGGAGACAGGCATGGTCTCTTCATGGGAAGTCTGCCATGTGGGTCTGCAGTGTCAGGACAGGCAGGACGCACTCAGCGAGCCACCCAGGGGAGCATGGTGCCCACAGGACTCACCACAGGGAACAGAAAAAGCTCCAGGGCTGGCTGTTGACCTCACTGTCCACACCACGGAGTCAAGTGCAGCCCCGTGGTCTCTACCCAGGGACGGGGCAGGCAGATGGTAAAGGTCAGCAGAGGGACGTGAAGTGAGGAAAGCAGCCCATAAAGACAGTCTGCCTGGTGTGGTATGTGTGCTTGTGTGTGTGTGTGCACATGTGTGAGCATCTGAGTGCATGCGTGTGCATCCCAGCTGGCAGGCGGGCTGGGGAAGGTGCTCCAGCAAACTGACAGCTGGAGGATGAATGTGAATCCACCAGGCAAAGGTCCATGGCACAGCCTCAGAGGAGAAGTCGAGACCGGGTGTGGGGGGGACAGCGAGGACCAAGCGGAGGAGATGGCATCCTCTGAGCATCACCACCATCAGGAAGGGCTGGAGTGGGCAAGGACAGGAACAGAACTGGGGTCACTGAGACAGAACCTCAACGGCCACAGGGAAGGAATCTGATGGGAGCAGGACTGGAGGTGGTCTTGGGTGAGGCAGGGGGTGATGAGAAACAGGGAGGAGGGGTTGTGGGTGGGGCCAAGCCTGGCCTGGACACATCACCCCAGGAGGCATGTTCACAGGTATGGGAGGAACGGAGTGCCTGGTCCGGGGACGCACAGGCTGCAGGGGACCCTGCGGCCTGTGGGCCCAGGGTTTAGGAAGCAGAGCCAAGAGGACAGTGAGCTGGGGTCATGGCCTCGCAGGTAATTAAAACACAAGGGGGTCTGGAGGCCCACAGTGGACATGAACTCGGGCAGACCCTGCCCCACCAAGACAACAACATTCCAAGTGCCTGACGGTCTTTCCATTCACGTTTAATTTCTATTAATAGCTTTGAAATCTGACATGTAAGATGTACTAACCCCCTTTAAAAAATCATGCTCTTTCACCTTTACTGGTATATACCATGCACTGCAGACATAGGGCAGTTTTCAGCTACCAAAAATGTTGTCTGGATGGTCTGCCTGTTTTAAAAAAGACAGACACCACCTCTGTCGCATGGGCAACCGAGAAGTCAATGGGAAGTTAAGTTCATTGAGGACAAAATCAGAGTTAACGTTTTGCAACTGTGTCCCAAACTGAACAAAATGCTTAATGGAGATGTGCAGGGAGGGAGGGCCTCCGGCTTTCTGCATCCTGGACACTGCTCTTGTCCCTGACGAGGCAGTCCTAGGCCAGGACAAAACTCCCCCCAGGTTAGCTGAGTCACTCAGGTCTACTCGCACCATAGCACTCCTTAACTTCCACAATCGCTTTATTCACCAGGGTTTGTGTAGGTTCACCTTGGCAATCTCTTCAAGCTCTGAGTTCTGTTTGGGGGATCAAGTTCCTTCTTTGTCAATGACACCTTCAGAAGTCCCCTCTTATGAGTCCAGGAAATAAACCTATAGTGGTTTATTTCCAGATGAGCCCCACTCCCGGGCTCCTGGGAGAAGCAAACTCTCCTAAACACAAGATCACAGCCCAGGGTACAAACCACATGAGAAGTGGGCTTCAGGGAGTGAGAGGCAGCATAGCAAATGCTCAAGAAATTTAGACTTCGGTATTATTTTGGGTGTTTTTATTATGGCGGCATTATTCTTTGCAGTATATAAAATAAGTAGGGCTTCCCAGATGGCACTAGTTGAAAAGAACCTGCCTGCAATGCAGGAGACCTGGGTTTGATCCCTGGGTTGGGAAGATTCCCTGAAGGAGGAAATAGCAACCCATTCCAGTATTCTTGCCTGGGAAATCCCATGGACAGAGAAGCCTGGTGGGCCCGCAAAGAGTTGGATGAAACTGAGCACACATACAAAATAAGTATGCTTAGAGATAAAAGAAGAACTTGGAATAAGTGCAAAGCAAAGAACACCAAGCAGGAGAAGAGGCAGGTTTGGAAAGAACTACCGAGGGCATTTAAGAATGAGAAATAGGGACTTCCCCGGCGGTCCGGTGGTTAACACACTGTGCTCCCAATGCAGGGGGCCCAGATTCGACCCCTAGCCGGGGAACTAGCTCCCACTTGCTACAACTAAAGACCGCACACACCACAGCTAAGGCCTGGTGAGACCAAATAAATCAGTGAATAAAAATAAAATATTTTTTAAAAAGGAATGAAAAATAGGATCGCTGAAATGAAGAGTTTAATGTGCAGGTTAAGTAGCAGATTAGACAGAGATGAGGATGCAGCTGGAAAACTAGAGGGGAAAGTGGAAGAATTCAACCAGAACACAGGGATAAAAAAAAAAAAAAAGACTAAAATACAAACATAAGCAAGAGTATGGACTTGGAAAATGGTGTGAGAAAGTCAAGTATAAGGTAAATTGAAGCAAAAGTCAACAGAAGAATGGCTGAAATTTTCCCAGAATTCCCAGAGACACAAAACTTTATCCTCAGGATGCACATTGACTCCAGAGCAAGATAAATAAGAAGAAACCCACTCTAGAGATGCCACAGAGAGCACTGGATGTAAAGGGACCACCAACACAGTGGGGAGGGAGCTCATCATGCAGGTGGGCAGAGGGGCCACCAGCCAACCCCTGGGGGCAGGAGGAGGTGACGTGTGTAATCCACGTCGGTGCCCGCTGCCCACAGCCTTCTGAGCTGAAATCAGTAATAAATGTGTAACCTAAAATCCCCATGCACTTAGAAAATAAAAGTACTTTCCATTTCGTTCATTGGTCACAGAAGAGTAATGACAGATGCTCAGGGCTGGTGCACCGGGATGACCCAGAGAGATGGAATCGGGAGGGAGGTGGGAGGGAGGTTCTGGAAGGGGAACACATGTATACCCATGGCGGATTCATGTCAATGTATGGCAAAACCAACACGATAATGTAAAGAAAAACAACAACAACAACAATTTAAAAAAAAAAAGAGTAATGTCAGATATGTAAATGCTCAAAAAAGAAGAGGGTGGCAGAGGATGAGATGGTTGATAGCATTACCAATTCAATGGACATGAACTTGGGCAAACTCCAGGAGATAGTGAGGAATAGGGAGGCCTTGCATGCTGCAGTCCATGGGGTCACAAAGGATCAGACATGACTTAGCAACTGAACAACAAAAATGCTCAAGAACTGAACAATGATACTAAAGTGAAGTTGCTCGGTCATGTCTGACTCTTTGCAACCCCATGGACTGTAGCCGACTAGGTTCCTCTGTCCATGGAATTTCCCAAGCAAGAGTACTGAAGTGAGTTGCCATTTCCTTCTCCAGGGGATCTTCCAGACCCAGGGATCGAACCTGGGTCTCCAGCATTGCAGGCAGACGCTTTACCATCTGAGCCACCAGGGAAGCCAAATGATGGTACTGCTCCGTTCCAAAATATACCAGACACAGGACTATAGAACAAGGAAGAAATATTTAACTTTAAATTCTTATGATAGAAATAAAGCTTGAAAATTAAGAAACTATGCTTACAAAAATAACAAAGAAGTTAAGCTTTCAACTCAATAACGTGTAAAGAGATCACCAGGGAAAAAACCCCAGAAAGAGTAGAAAGAAATGATGACAGTGGAAGGACAAATTAATGACAGGAGAACCAAAAATGTGAGGGACATGAGAGTTGGCTGAGAGTTGGCTCTTTGTGGGCAGCAAGGAAACTGATAAACCTCTGCTGAGATAAATTGAGAAAAAACAAAAACAATTCTAGGAATGAATTGTGGAGCTTAATGTCAGATACCATGGAGATTAAAAAATTAAGAAAATATTAAGACCTTTTTTACCAAGAAAATGACAATGTTATTGATGTGGATCCTAGGGTAGAGAGGTCTAAGATGACTCCAAGGTTCACACACTTGAGTGTGGGCTGGACCTGATAACTGGCTTTCAACAAAAAGAGTATGAGAAAAGTAGTGGAAGGTGGCCTCCAAGATGGGGTTTACAGCACTAAGACTTCGACTAGCTGGCTCACTCTCTCTCGCCCTCTTACTCTGATGGATAAACTACCAGGTTGGACAGAAAAACTGGCAAAGACCTGAACCCTGTTGACAGCATGAATGAACTTGAAGAAGGACCCTTGCCCTGTCTCGCCTTTAGATAAGACTGCAGCCTCAGTGACACCTGGTCACAGCCTGTGAGAGACCCGGGCCTGAGGAGCCAGCTAAGCTGAGCCTGGATTCCTGGACCACAGAAACAGTGAGATGAAAAGTGTTGAGAGCCAGGAAGTGTTGGGGTCACTTGTTACATAGCAACAATGCAGGTCACTCCTTGGAAAAATAACACCAAATCTTACTTTAAAAAGACTAGAAAAGCTGAACAGATCAGTAGCTAGTAAAGCAATCAATCAAAATGTAAAAGCCAGGTCCGGGCCAAGAAACTACATAAGAAACACAGCACCTCAGTCTCACATGAGCTCTTTGTCACAGCAGAAAGGGAGGTAACACACCCACTTGGGTGATTAGATGAGTGTAACTCAGCTCCAAACCCAGACTGGGCCAGTACGATGGAGGACAGTTACAAGCCATGCACACTTCTAAACAAAGGTGCAGCAAATTCTAAACAAGAATTAGACACCAAGTATGGTAATGCAGTAAAATGCATCATGGTTTAGACGGGGTCTTTCCTGAAAAGCAGGAATATCTACTCATGTACTTTACCACATTAACTGATAAAAGGAGAAAATTTTATATGACCAGCTCAACACACACGGAGAAAGCCTTTGATAAGGCAATATTTTCAGTCAAATATTCACGGCATACATCTGGAGAAAACCGTAATTCAAAAAGATACAAGCATGTCAATGTTCACAGCAGCACTGTTCACAAGAGCCAGGACATGGAAGCAACCTAAACATTCATCAGCAGAAGAATAGATAAAGAAGACGTGGTACATATATACAGTGGAATAGTACTCAGCCATAAAAAGAATGAAATAAGGCCATCTGCAGCCACATGGATGGACCTAGAGACTGTCATATTTAGTGAAGTAAGTCAGAGAGAGACAAATACCATTATGATATCTCCTGCATTGCAATCTTAAAAAATGGCACAAATTAACTTATTTACAAAACAGAAATAGTTACAGATGTAGAAAACATATGGTTACCAGGGGTAAAGGGATAAATTGGAAGATTGGAATTTACATATATAAACTGTTATATGTATTAATAAAATACATAACTAATAACACCTACTATATAGCACAGGGAACTCTACTCAGTACTCTGTAATGGCCTATATGGGAAAAGAATCTAAAAAAGTGTGGAACTATGTATATGTATGGAGAAGGCACTGGCGACCCACTCCAGTACTCCTGCCTGGAAAATCCCATGGGTGGCAGAGCCTGGTGGGCTGCAGTCCAAGGGGTAACTAAGAGTCAGACACCACTGAGCGACTTCACTTTCCCTTTTCACTTTCATGCATTGGAGGAGGAAATGGCAACCCACTCCAGTGTTCTTGCCTGGAGAATTCCAGGGATGGGGGAGCCTGGTGGGCTGCCATCTATGGGGTCACACAGAGTCGGACACGACTGAGGGACTGAACTGAACTGAACTGATGTATACGTATAATTGATTCACTTTGCTGTACACCTGAAACTAGCACAATATTGTAAATCAGCTACAATCCAAAAGAAATTTTAAGAAGAAAGCAGGGGGGGAAAGTATATATGGTTCCTATTATTCAGAAAAATGTCAAATATTTGTATAAACAAGACAACTCTTTTAACTGGAAAGGGGAGTCTACAGAAAAAATAAGCATTCTCTCTTTTATTTTTTGTAACTTGTTTTAAATGGGTAAGGTAGTCTGAGGGGATACAGTAATACATTGTAACTCCTCCCAGCTACACTATCCCATCCCTTGTAAGAAGTAACCACTTACCCCTTGAGTCTCTTCCCAGTATGTCCTCATTACAACACTACAAGAAATCTGGGAAGGGGTTCTTACCCCCCATTCCATATGAGTCGCCCCAAACCCCACCCTCCCCAGCAGCACCCCTGGGACACAGAGAGTAGCCCTGCTGCTGTGGCCACCCTGCCCACGTGGGACCACACACCAACGGCGCCTAGACGCAGGAGCCGCTCTGCGGACCGGGTCGTGCTTCTCTAACACCCCTAGATCACACTCACACCAGCGCACCTTGGCTCATAGCTGCGCCCACACCTGGCCCAGGCACTCTCTTTACATTTTGGCCACTGCGGTGGAGCAGGCCGGCATCTCACCAAGCTGTTATTTTTGCATCTCCCTGATAACCAGTGAAGGTGAGTCTTGAATCTCTTCACCTCTTTATTTCCTTCCATCCGTTTGCTCCTTTGTTCCCAGGAGGAGCAACAGGAAGATTCAGAACTAAGCAGCCTCCGTGTTTGTACCAACACCAAACGGGAAAACTGAGCAGATTCCCTGAAAACCAGGAATAATGACCAAAATGCCCCATCACACTTGCATGCAGTACAATCCTGACGGCCCTGGCCCAGGCAGCAAAACAGGACGGGACAATACTAAAGGTGTAGGGAAGAAACGAACACTTTCTGCCCATGCAGAAAATCCCCCAACCCTGCAAATAATTTATAAGAAAAGAGATTGGCAAGGTGCCTGGATAGCCATCAATATCCAAAATCAACTCCATTTCTGCTCCACACCAACAAGAGTTAGAATTTTTTAAAGCAAAAAAATAAATAAAATGTGAAAACACCACTTATAAAAGTAACAAAAATAAGGACACCTGGGAATAAATTCAACCACAAAGTACAAGACAGTGTGCAGAACAGTATGCAGAGAGCCCTTGTAAAAGCCATGTAAGAAGACTGACATTAATGGAGACACACCATCTCTACGGCAGGAAGACCTCATACCAAAGAGATGAATCCATCCCCCAGATGATCTACAGAATTGGTGCAGTTTTGATCTAAATCCTCAACAAAGTTTTTCAGGAAACTTGACACACTGCTTTTAACACATACATAAGAAAACAAACAGCAAAATCAGCCAGGTGCTCTAGAGGCCCTGGGTGGCAAGGGCAGTGGGGCAGATGCCCAGAGGGTAAGGGGGTCAGGTTGAGGGGTCACCCATGCAGACACACTGACCAGAGGAGGCAGAGAACCCAGTGGAGGGAACTGGACACATGACTGCAGTGGTCCCATGGGTCACCAGGGAAAGAGGACCAACTGGAGGAGGCTGGTATCAGGACAACTGTACTCTGCATGGGGACAGAGCCCTACCTGTCACCACCCAGAAGCCACTCCAGAGGGATGGAGGGCTTCAGGGTGGAAAGCAAACATTCCAACTTCTGTAAGAAAACACAGGAGAACACACACGTGACCCCAGGACTTCTCAACTTCATTCGAAAAGCTGAAAAGGTGGATAAACGCTACATTACAGTAAGAATTTCTATTCATCAAAACCAAGTAAAAAAACAAGACCCAGCTAAGCAAGACGCCTGAGGCACACATTGGGACAAAAGATTATTATCCTGAATACACAAGGAAATACCTCATACAGAACCATATGCAAGGAATACATAAGGAAAACCTATCACCCAACAGGAAAGCAGGTGAAGGAATTCACAGAGGAAACGCATCTATCAGTAAGTGCAGGGAGATGCTCAACTCCATCTACCAGGAAACAAATCAAGGCCACCATTAGTCACATTCTGTATCCAACCTATTTGCAAAACTTTTAAAAAAATACTTCTTTGGCAAGTGGGATCTTCAGTTGGGGCATGCAGGATCTAGTTCCCTGACCAGGGGTGGAAATGGGTTCCCTGCATTGGGAGCACCCAGTCTTAGCCACTGGACCACTAGGGAAGTCCTTCCACTAGCAAAACATAATGACAATGCCAGGAGCTGAAGAGTGGGTGGGCCCACTGGGCACCCTGTGGGTGGGCGTGCAGTCAGAGTCCCTCCCATCTCCCTGCAAACAGCCCAGTGCCGGTGTCACTGCCCAGACCTCCCTGCCCAGCGGTCCCCTTCAGAGAACGCTAGAGGGCTGCACGGCTCCACACGTGGAACCAAGACGTGTGGACACAGAACATTCTGTCAAAATACAGAGCATGATTATACTTGGGGGATTATAGCTCAGTTGGTAAAGAATTCGCCTGCAAAGCAGGAGATCCCAGTTCAGTTTCTGGGTCGGGAAGATCTGCTGGAGAACGGATAGGCTACCCACTCCAGTATTCTTGGGCTGCCCTCGTGGCTCAGCTGGTAAAGAATCCGCCTGCAACGTGGGTAGACCTGGGTTCGATTCCTAGGTTGGAAAGATCCCCTGGAGAAGGCAAAGGCTACCCACTCCAGTATTCTGGCCTGGAGAATTCCATGGAATATAGTCCATGGGGCTGCAAAGAATTGGACACAACTGAGCGACTTTCATTTTCAACACTTTCATAGAGCAAGATGAGGAGTGCCTTCCACTAAATGCATTTGGTATCCATAAACATTATGTTCTGCAGACTTCATCTTTACATGGACCTTGGGAGGGCCTCCTACAAGCACCCAGAGACACACAGAGCTCCTTTGTTCCCTGACTGACACCTCTCTGGGTACCAGCTTCTCCTTTCCTCCACCCATCCTCACGGAACCCCACCCTGTTTCCAGCAGCCATGCTTGAGATAGAAAAGACAATTCTTTTGGTTTTCATCTGGACATGAAATCCTGGGGTTTTGTTATTCATCTTTTTGTTTGTTTGCTTCTCTTGCATGCATTTTGTCCTCATTTAATTGGCTCACTGACTTTATTTTGAAAATTACACAAATATTTTAGACAAGAGGTTGTAAAAATAGTAGCCCACAGTCTAAATTCAGGCAGGAACATTTTCCATTTGCCTGCACAGCTTGTTAAAAATAAATAATTGCATATAAAGATCTAGGTTTCTGGCTGGTTTCAGCAGCCAAAGTGCTAGTGACTTGGGTCCCATAGCTGCATGGTATGTCTGCTGGGGATCCGTGGCTGAGGGTCAGAGGCTAGGGGTCAGTGGCTGGAAGTCAATGGGGTCAGTGGCTGGGGGTCAGGCCAGACACATCTGAGAGAAGAAGCATATAGTCATCATTCATGCTTGTGTGGCCACCCTGGCCTAGCACTTGTCCGATCTGTGTTTAGAATTTTCACATATAGCTTTGTTTTCCAAAATAGAAACATTTATACCTGATAACAGGCTACCCTGGTGGCTCAGATGGTAAAGAATCTGCCTGGAATGCAGGAGACTTGGGTTCAATCCCTGGGTTGGGAAGATACCCTGGAGGAGGGCATGGCAACCCATTCCAGTATTCTCACCTGGAGATCACCCATGGACAGAGGAGCCTGGCGGGCTACAGTCCACGGGGTTGCAAAGAGTCAGACATGCCTGAGCGACTAAGCACAGCACATACCCAATAACTCATTAAAATTTAAAAAAGAGAAATGCCAGGTACAGAGCACTTGGGGCTCCAGGAAAACACCCTGCTGCCTTGGAGCCTGGAACCAAACCGCAGGCTACTGATGCACTTTCTACCAAATGTTCTAGAACTGAAGTAACAGTAGTAAGTGCCCAATTTAGGAAACTGAACACAGCTGCCCGTGTTCACACATGTGTGCTCTGACCTTTGTCATCTATCTGCAAGTGTCTGCTTCCTCTCACCACTGGACACTCCCTTTTTGTACCAGTTCACCACAGCAGTCATGTACGGGTATGAGAGCTGGACCATAAATAAAGAAGGCTGGGCACTGAAGAATTGACGCTTTTGAACTGTGGTGCTGGAGAAGACTCTTGAGAGTCCCTTGGATTGCAAGGAGATCAAACCAGATCAAACTAAAGGAGATCAGTCCTGACTATTCATTAGAAGGACGGATGCTGAAGCTGAAGCCTCCAATACTTTGGCCACAAGATTCAAAGAGCCAGCTCATTGGAAAAGATCCTGATGCTGGGAAAGATTGAAGGCAGGAGGAGAAAGGGATGACAGAGGATGAGATGATTGAATGGCATTACTGACTCAACATACATGAGTTTGAGCAGACTCCTAGAGGTAGTGTAGAACGGGGGAGCTGGTGTGCTACAGTTCATGGGGTCATAAAGAGCTGGACACAACTCAGCTGCTGAGCAACAAACAACAACACTACTTATAGTAAAGGAACCAAAATAAAAGCTCAAGGGAACCTACCAGACTGTAGGGTTTTTCCTAAAACTAAACCAAAACTTTGCCCAGGCCAAGGGATCATTTTTACTGTCTTCCTACTTCTGTGGAGTCCAAGTCACTAAAATTTGTCTCTGAGGCTGTGATGGTGCTTTGACACACCGACGGCCCTCCAGAGAGAACCTGCTGCTGGGGATGCAGGGAAGGGGTGCCTGCTATTCCTGCTGCAAGAGGCAGGGTGGGGCTGACTTTCTCAGAGCTGCGTCTGAGGCCCGTCCTCCCAGTCCTCTGCCCTGTCCCCCACCCGACCCCATGCAGGCCAGGTGCAGGATCACCCCTCCTACCCTCCCTTCAGCTTCCACAGCAGCCCCCCACAAACCTCCTGCATGTCCCATCTTGGCATCCTCTCATGGAACCTGGACAGGCAAAGTCTTCATCCAAAAATCTGATTTGTCTTAGTTTGGCAAAAATCATTGCTAGTGAATCGTATTTTGCAAGGTATACCAATTGATTACTTGCTCTCTGAACCTAAGGATTAGATTATGTGTATCTTTCTAAAAAAAGGTACATTCATTCATTCATTCACTCAACCAATCACTCCAGTTAGCCTGGGATGATAGTCTAATTAGAAACCAAAGTATGAAAAGCATTAACACAATCATTGACACATTCTCCACACTGAGGGTCGATACCCATGGGCTCACAGGCCACTCCCCCACCCTGGGGGTGCACCTATGGGGCTCACAGGCCTCAGGAGAGCAAAACAGGTAAAGGTGTTCCTGCTGTAGCTTTGACTGCTGCTCCCAGTAGAACTCACTACTAACCTTCTTGTTGCTGACTTCATTCCCCGTCCACTTTCAGAAAGGAAAGGAGGAGCCACATCAATGATGCATAGCCTCCCTGGGCCACCTGGGGACAGGCCTCTCTGCTGCTGGCAGGCAGCTCCTACCATGAGTGCCCAGCTTCAGTTTTTAGTCCTGTGTGATGCCAAGTTCTCCTGCCTGGGAGACTTCTGCCTGTCACTATCAAAGGACACATTTCTTTCAATTTGCTAACACCAGCATCTACAATGTATCCTATCCATGACCTTCTAGCTGCGCTTAGGAAAAGATGTGGCCAATTAAAGCACAGCATCCAGGGCCAAAGGCCGCAGCCCTGCAGCGGGAACTTGGGCCAACTTTCCCCTGGCATCTGCCTGCTCCTCCACCTCCAAAGAGAAACACAGGCACTGCCGCGAGATTATCTGTGTTTCAGTTTCTGGCACTTTGCTCGACACAGATGATCAGGGCATGGTGAATTCTTCTAAATAACTAAATAAGAGTCTGTATGAGGCTGAGCCAGTACTGTGTTTGCCTAAAATCCAGCATTTTGAAGTGAGCAACTTAGGGCTTGTTAGGTGGCTCAGAGGTGAAGAATCCACCAGCAATGCAAGAGACATGGGTTCAGTCCCTGGGTCAGAAAGATCCCCTGGAGAGGAAATATCACCCCACTCCAGTATTCCTGCCTGGAAAATCCCATAGAGAGAGGAGCCTGACGGGCTACAGTCCAAGGGGTCACAAAGAGTCAGTATGACAGAGTGACTAAAAAACAATGGCAACAATTTAGGATTACTTTTTAAGATTATTAGGAAGTGGTTTCAGAAACAACAGATTAAGTCCAAGTCATTTCACTTTACAACATGAAGCAACTTATTTAAAACCTCAAGCATTCATTGGTTAACCAAAAGTAAAATCTATGAAACTTCCAAGCAATTGTTTTACAAAATTCAGCCCAACCTTCCTGTAACTGTACATTTCTCAATGAGAAGACTGAGTAAAGATTCCACATCATACAGTAGAAATCATTAAGAAAGGAATAGATAAATGCAGCCAATTGCATCCAGTGCTTTGCTCTATAAATATTAATCAGCCACAACTTGTAACAGTGAACTATTAGAGTTTTTGATGAGGCCCAAGAGAGAAGAGAAAAACAAAGAAGCAGAAGCCACTGCTTTTGCCCCAGGTGGACTCTGACGGAGTCAGGCCTCACTGCTGACAGCAGGGGTTGGAGTACTAACCTCCACTGAAGCTGATCTCTGAGTCTGCTTCGCTGGGTTAGGCTGAAGATAGGTGGAAGGTGTGTGGTTTGGAGTCAAGTGATTGGACATGCCAACACCACCCTCCCCAACCAGAAAACCCAGCAAATTCAGCTCTTCTCAAACACAGTTTCTGGTTTTCATTTTCCCTGTTTATAGGGATTTCAACATTTCCCTCCCATCTCTGATTTGACTAGAGATAAAAGTGTTCACAGAGGTTTAGCGGACTGATAGCGCTTAGAAGACAGGCATCCAAGGATCTCAGTTTAGATTCTGGTCATGCTGATCTGTGACCCACCCTTTTCCCAGACCACTCTTCTCCAAGGCTGAAATGCAATTCAGGAGTGTCACGTGTAAAGACCTGATTCTGCATATCAGGAGCCATGCTAGCAAACATGGGAAGCAGAAGTAAAAACGGATAGACCAGGGCCTTCCCTGCTGGTCTGGTGGTTAAAAGTCTGCCTTGCAACACAGAGGACTCTGCTTCGATGGCTGGTCAGGGCGCTAAGATCCCACATGCCGTGGGGCAACGCAGTCCACGTGTCACAACTAAGCTCCAATGCAGTCGGGTCTTATTTAAATGAATAAATAGTTTTTAAAAATCACTTTGGTGGATACACTTTTTCTAACTCCCAAAACAGATTACGTTCAGTTTGCTGCCCAGGCCCTGGCCCCCAGACTCATGACAGACACACGGAAAGTCAGCTGGCCCACCCAGGCAGCGCAGAGGCCTTGCAGGAGGCGGCTCCTAGAACTCACACCCTGGCAACTCAAGTGTCCCCTGGGCCTCTTCCTTCACCTCCTGCCACTTTACCTGCTCCCGCATTTTCTCCAGGCCACACTGCTCAGCCTCAAACCTCTGGACAGAGATGCCTGGGCAGGGCCCAACACAGGAGTGGACAGCATGCTCTGGCCAGCACAGCCAGTCTGCAGGCACACGGAACATGGAGGCACCTGTCCCCCTCCAAGGCCACGAGGTCCACACGCCCTGTGCGTGCTGAATCCCAGTCACACTGTGAGCATCGTGGGTGTCAGCCCCATGGTGTGTATGAACCTCAATCACATGTCTTTTTTTATACAATATAATCAAGAAGGATCCCTCAGGACTGAGAAAAGTATACACAAGTGAGTTATAACAGGCCAACTCTGAAACTTTGAGGGAGAGGAGAAGTGGAGTCAGGATGGTCTAGAAAAGGGGAAATGATCCAATTAGACAAAGTTCAGAGTCTCCCTGAGACCCCCAGGAAGCTTTTCAACAGCAGAGGAAGTTGATGACCAGCCTGGGGATGACTACAACCAGCCTGCAGAGCTGTCATTTAGAGCCCCAGGGATCCCCTGGCCTCTCCCACAGCACAGAGCCGCCACACACCTCTTGGGATCTGGGGTCTCAGGGTGATTCCACCTTTAATATGGGTGCCAGTTCTCATTCTTGCCAGTCACAAGGCCAATGGCCGGCCGTCATTTTTCCTTCTCATAAGATTGAATTTCCTACGGAAAGGAACCTAACTGCTCCAGTCTTCTCTGAGAGGAGGTTTTATATTGTGCCTAAAAAAAGTCTGGGGAGCCATTTATAAAATCATTTCCCCTATTTGACCCAACTTCTTTCAAAGTTGAAAGAAAAGAAGAAAGAAGAGAGAAGGAGAGACAGAGAAGACCTACACATGATTCGCAGGCGGCTTCATCAGCTAGTCATCATTCCTTCCTGACACCCTGGGAGGGCACCATCAGGCTTCCCTGGGCCCTCTGGCCGGCCCTGGGGGTGGAGGTGGTTTTCCTCCCAAACGGCTCTTGGATCATCGACCGGCCCCATCACCTGACTGGAACCGTGGAAATTCACAGTCGGCCTTTGGTCCAAACGCCAAAGTCAAATCTGAACGCTCGGCCCCACCACTGCCGCGCGGTCCCACCTGCAGCCCTCCCTCCCGGCAGAGCAAAAAGTGAAACTAACCCGTGGCCGCAACGCGCAGGGTCGGGGGCGCGCGGGGTCCCCGTGGCCAGCTCCCCGAAACTCGGCGGGGGCGCGTGGCGACCACCGGGGGCAGAGGGGCCCAAGGAAGTCCGCGGGGCGAGGGGCAGGGGTGTCGTTCCCTCGCCCAGCCCGGCTGCCCGCCCCTCCTAGGGCGCCCCGGCCCCGGCCGCGCGCCGCCCACCCCGGCCCAGCGCGCCCGGCTGCAGCGCCCCAGGCCGGCCGGCGAGGACCGGGACAGGCTTGGGCCTGGGCAGCCGAGGCCCCGGAGGCTGGGAGGGAAGCCACGGCCCGCGTCCCCAGTCCCGGTCCTCCAGCCCTCCCGCAGGCCCCGCGCCCGGCGGAGCGCAGCCAGCCTGCTGCGCCGCGGGGCCCGGGTGGTGGGGGGGCGACCTGGGGAGGCGAGGGGCGCCGATCTCGGGCGGCGGGGAGGGGCCCGACCTCGGGGGCCGCGCCGCTCACCTGCAGCCGCCGCCACCTGCTCCTCGCGCGCGTGGCCGCGGCGTCGCCTCCGCTCCGGGCCGCTCGGTCGCTGCGCTCCGGCCCTGGGCGCGCCCGGCCCTGCGTCGGGCCTCAGCGAGTGCGGCGCCCGCCGCCCCCGGCCCCCATCCCGCCCCGCCCGGCCGGCCGCCCTCCGCCCTCGGCCGCGCCGCCCCGCCACTTCCTGTGCGCGGCGATCCCACAGTTCCGCCGGCGCGCGGGGCGGCGGGGACACGCGGGGAGGGGACATGGGGCCTGCGGCGGGGACGCGGCGCGGGGAGCGGCCGGGGGACGCGGGAGTGCTAGGGACGGCGGGGCGGGAGCACGAGCGGGGCGGGGCGCGGGGGCGCGGGGCCGGCCGAGGGCACAGCGGGGGCCCGGGACCGGGGACGGGGCCGTGCGCGGGGCGGCCCGGCCGGGCGCCGGCTGCGGAGGGTCGGCCGGGGCCCGGTGACGGACGCGGCGGGAGGGCCCGCCGGTCTTGGGGCGGCGGAGCACGTGGGTGCGGACCCAGCGAGGCGGGCGGAGGGCGGGATTGGGGTGGAGGGAGGGACCCGCGGGGGGCACACGGGGCATGCGTGCGGAGTGGGCCTCGGCCGCGCGCTGCCCGCTGGGGGCGGGCGCGCGGGCTGGGGGAGACGGCGCCGCGGACGGTGAGGCCGCGGGGGCGCCCCCTCCCCCAGGGCCACGGGGGCGCGGTGGGTGTGGCCGAGAATGAAATCCCCCCGGCCGCGCTCGCCCCGTCACGGTTACCGCCGTGGGCGTGTCAGGGGGGCTGCGGTGGGGAGCGTCTTGGGAGCCCCCGTTCCCGCTGGTTTCAGACCCAGACGGAGCCCCTTTGACTTCTTACAGTTGGCTCCCGGCTGGCAACGTTGTATCCTTGTATCCGCTCTTGACAATGGAGGAAGCTTCCCTGAATGGGGGTGGGGTTTGCCAGGGGGGCCTCGGAACCGGCCTTGCTAGCCCAAGCCCTCCCCTGTGGTCGCCGACACTGACCTCTCTCTGGGGGCACAGCCTCCAGAGCAGTTGGACAGGGCTGCCTGCGTCCCCTCAGGCACCTGGCCCAAGGGAGCGGCCAGGCTGCAGAGAGGTAGAGGGTCATTACCGCTGTGTCCTGTCGGCTCCATACCTCTGTGTGGCCTGCCCTCTGCTTGAGTCCCCACGTCCAAGGTGGACATCTTGAGCTTGGAGGAGCTTCATTTGAAAACTGCTTACAATACCAGGTGCTGTTGCTGTCTGCTGTACCTTATTTTAAGCCTCCTCAAATTATTTCAGAAAACACCAACTGAAATAAAATAAACAGACCTGCACCTGTTCTACTCACAGTCCCTTATCCTTGAAAAAGATATGTTTGCAGTGTTCATTTGAATTTAATGCCTGTGAAGCCTGGGTCTTTGCGCTGCCACATGGACACTACAGTTGAAGCCTCATAGGCATCTGCAGATGTGTGTCCAGGAGGTTGTGACACAGCACATATTTACAAAAAATAATAAACCTGAAACAACCAAGAAGACACCTCATTTAAAAAAAAAAAAAGCTCTGAAATGTTCATCTAGCAATATTTTTTAAAACATTAAAATTGTAACAATGATTCTATACATGCTGATAGTACATAATCTCTGAGATTTAGACAAGATACAGAGCATTGAGTATCTGAAGTATTCTGTATCAGAAGCAATAGACTACACATCCAGAAAACTTCTGGAAGGATAAACAGACTGTCGTTGGCTGTGCGGCAGTGAACTAGGCAGTAAAGTTTAAATATATCATACCCACACACTTTTTAATTACTTTTAAACAACTGAATAAAATGTACCTCATCATTTGGACATTTGTGCATACGTGTGCTAAGGCGCTTCAGTCGTGTGCAACCCTATGGACTGTAGTCTTCCAGGCTCTACTGTTCATGTAATTCTCCAGGCAAGAATACTAGAGTGGGTTGCCATGCCCTCTGGGGGATCTTCCCAACCCAGGGATCAAAGCAGCATCTCTTATGTCTCCTGCACTGGCAGGTTCTCTACCACTAGGGCCACCTGGGAAGCCCTTAGACTTTTAGTGCCCCTTTAATAGTTACTCTGAGCTTTTAGATAACTCAAAACACCATATTTGTCTCAACAGCATAAATTGTCAGCCATCTAATCTGTATTCATTGGGAATCTATGATCACTGACACCTCAGCTGAGCAGAAATTTGCCTCTGGAAAAGCTCGGCTGAACACATGAACAGAATAAATATACAAAAGGAACTTGAAAGTGAGCCGAGCAAACCTGAGCTCCTGCTCGTGTTACTGGGAGATGTGGTCACCACTAGGGTTTACTGAGAGCCGTTATTTCACCTCCTTATCACAACAAGGCCAGGACATAGAGACTGTTATCTTCCCATTTTACAATCGCAAAACTGAGGCCCAGCAAAGCTGCACAGCTTTTCCACAGGTGCACAGCCGGCAGCAGAGCCAGCAGCCTGGCTCCAGGCCCCAACCCGCCCACAGGGATGGAGCGTCTGAAGAGCGCAGCAAGGATGCTATCTTGCTAGGAAAGAAACACAGGCCCCCAGCCTGCTGAATTAAAATGGGGAAAGGATAAGTCTCACCTAGAATATTATTTGGCACAGGTATGTAGAAAGAGAGGGGGGATATAAGTCTCACCTAGAATATTATTTGTCACAGGTATGTAGAAAGAGAGGGGGGATTTTTGCCATGAATGAGCCAAAAGAAAGTGGGGGCTGAGTACTGAAAATGGGTATAAGCCAGGCTCTGGGAGAAGGACTGTCCTGGTCATTATCTGCTCTAATTCTTAGAATGAACTTGGTGGCATACCATGCCACAGAAAAGGAAGCTAGAGCCCTAGAGGTGATCCCAAATCAAATGGCAGATGGCTGCTCACCCCAGGCCCAGAAGGGCTCTTTCCAGCTCTGAGACAGTCTCATTGGGACCCTTCCAGTCAAGCCCAGCTCAGAAGCCGGGGGCAAAAGTGAGGGGCCAGGCAGGTCTGGAGATGGGCCATACTGCCTGACAGGTGTCTCCTAAAGTAGCTGGACAAACTGCCAGGGAACTGAGCGCTGAAGTCCGGACTCTTAGTATTCTTTTTCTGTAAAACCAGGAGATCCACACCAGGACTTCCACGATCCCAAGAGTGTGCCAGGAGAGCCACCAGCTCTGGGGCTAATTCAAGTACCTTTGAAAGTCTGTAAGGCAAAGGACTTCCCTGATGGTTCAGTGGCTAAGACTCTGAACTCTCAACACAGGGGGCCTGGGTTCAATTCCTGGTTGGGGAACCAGATCCTACATGCCGCAACTCAGATCCAGTGCAGCTGAATAAATAAAGAAAATTAAACACAAATATTTTTAAAAAGTGCTTGGGACTTCCCTGGTGGCTCAGTGGCAAAGAATCTGCCTGCCAGTGCAGGAGACAAAGGTTTGATCCCTGGTGTAGGACGATCCTACCGGCCACGGAGCAACAAAGCCCATGCGCCACAACCGCGGAACTTGCACTCTAGAGGCCATGTGCCCCAACTGTGTGCCCCACCGCAACTAGGAGCAGCCGCTGCTCGCTGCAACTAGAGAAACGCCTGGGAAGCAACGAAGAGCCAGCGCAGTCAAAAATAAAGAAATAAAAAATTTTAAAATCAGGAGTGTTGACAAGTGGGGAACACAATGCAGAGGGGTTCCAGGGAGTAACCTGGCCTGATCAGCCCTCAAGTCAAAGTCGAGGTCACAAGAGTGGTGAAGCCAGCGCCGAGCCCAGGACAGACCTCAGGCAAACCTCCAGCATACGGAGGTGAAGCCCCAGGGCTGAACCTGGCCCCATCTTGTACTAGCTGCTCAGCCAAGCGGGGCCATCTGGTTGCTGTGTGTGGTCGCTCTGTCCCGGGGACTGAGGCTCTGTGACTTGAGCACAGGGCCTGTAGAGCTGCCTGCCATGGACTGTCATGGCATCCTTGTAGTGAGTCCCACGGGAGAGTCAGGGCACCAGACGGAGGGCAGGTGGACCAGAGAGTCAGTGGGAGCAGCCGGGGTGCTGGAGCAGGTCTGCCATTGGCCAGACACCCCAAACATGCCATCCAAGCCTCAGTTAGCAGCTCTGAGGTCTGAGGCTCCATCCCCTTTTCACAGGTATTACAATGGCCCCCAAGTCCCTTGCACCCTAACTCTACCCTGTGTTCTGCTTGGAGGCCCCACCTGATAGTAGACCTTGCCTGCACATTTTGCTTAGAAGTGCTTCTTACCTGGGCCCCACCCCACCCCGGGCCTGCACTCCACCTCTGCAGACTGACTGGGGGCTGGGGGAGCCATCTGCCTGATACAGAGCTTGGCCTGGACTTTACGTGAGCTGGAACACCTGTCTATGGCCTGTCCAACCTGCCTTACACTTGCCTTAACCATTAAAGAAAACAATGCACTACCTAGAAGTAAGAATATCCCCTTTGAAGATGGGGAGAGAAGCTGATCCTCATTTGAAGATAAGGTTCCCGCTCAGATGCCAAGGCTGTGCTGACTTGCTCTGTATGTGCTAATGTGTCTCCTTTGAAACCTTGAAGGAGTGTGTTCCTGTCATGTCAAAGAGTATATCCTGGACCAGGGATCAAACCCGTGTCTCCTGCTTCGGCAGGTGGATCCTTTACCACTAAGCCATCCCTGTCATGTTTGATGTGTGTTCTCTGTTCTTACAAAACCTAATGCTGCTAGAGACCATGCTCTTTTTATATATGTTTATTTATTTTGGCACACAGGATCTCTTAGTTGCAACATATGGCGTCTAGTTCCTTGACCAGGGATTGAACCCAGGACCCTTGCGTTGGGAGCACAGAATCTTAGCCACTGGACCACCAGGAAGTCCTGAAGCTACACTTTCTTCCTCAGTGGAAGTTACCCTCCCAGGCTAGAGTTCTTGACTTGAATAAAACTCTCTTCCATTCTTATTATAGATTGCTTATTTTTGTGTAGCTATCATTTATTTTTATTATTTTTTAATTTTATTGAACTATAGCTGATTTATAATATTATGTTTGTTTCAGGTGTACAGCAAAGTAATTGAGATATTCACACACACACACATATAAGAATATCTATATGCTTTTCAAGATTCTTTCCCATGATAGCTTATAACAAGATATTGAGCAGAGTTCTCTGTGCTATACAGGTAATCCTGATTGCTTATCCATTTTATATATTTTTAATGTATTTGTGTTAATCTCATGATCCTAATTTATCCCTCCCCTTCTTTTCCCCTTCAGTAATAAGTTTGTTTTCCATGCCTGTAAGTGTTTCTATTTTGTATATAGATTCATTTGTATTATTTTTAGATTTTACATAGAAGTGATATTATATATTTGTCTTATTCTGTCTGACTTTGCTTAGCATGATAATTTCTAGGTCCATCCATGTTGCTGGAAATGACGTTACTTCATTCTTTTTATGCCTGAGTAATATTCCATTGTGTATATAAACTACATCTTCTTTATCCATTCATCTGTTGATGGACAATTAGGTGCTTCTGTGTCTTGGCTATTGTAAATAGTGCTTCTATGAACGTTGGGTTGCATATATCTTTTCAAATTTTTGTTTTCTCTGGACATATGCCAGGAGGAGGATTGTAGAATCAAATGGCAGCTCTGTTTCTAGTTTTTAAGGAACCCCTCACTGATCTCCATAGTGGCTGCACCAATTTACATTCCCCCCAACAGTGCAGGAGGGGTGCATTTTCTCCACACCTTCTCCAGCGTTTGTTGTCGGTAGACATTTCGATGATGGCCATCCTGCCCTGTGTGAGGCGGTACCTCACTGCAGTTCTGATTTGCATTTCTCTAATAACTAGTGATATAGATATGCCTACTTGCCACACAGACTATTGACTTTTTTGAGGCCAAGACAAAGGGGACGTCCTGCGCGCACTATGTCCCCCTGGCCCCAGCCACAGGCCTCCAGACCCGCCCGGAGCTGGGGCTCCTGGTGAAGGTGGGGGCTGCTGCCCTGAGCGGCCTTGTCCACGCGGTGGGCGGCAGGGCCTCCCCACGGAAGGCCAGTTTGCCCCTCACACCCACCCCTACCCAGACACACACCCTCAGTCAAAAACTCTCATGTTTTTATTTGCATCAAATTGTTTTCCAGTTTGTTCTCTGAGGTTTGTTTTTGTTTTTTGGTTTTGTTTTTAAAGTTCACGCTGTTTCTAAAAATTCACCTGTTCAGATTGGGTGTTTCTAACATACACAGGAGAACTAACTCATCTCACAGGCCCAGGATGCCACCTGATTCCTGAGAAGTGGGGGAACGGGCCGCTTGAGTAATGTTTAGAGTGGGTTCAAGGAAATGCTTCCAGAAAAAGCCATCCATTGTCTTAATACAAGGGGAGGGGAACCTAGGTGGGTTTGGGGTTGTGGAATGCCTTCTGCATAGAGATTTAGGCACAGAAGTAAGATCATGGCATGACTTGATTGGGGACAAAACAGTCTAAAAGCCCAGATATTCAGAATAACAAAAGAGTTGTTTTTGGAAATAAGAAGAGAGTCGAGGATAGTGCCCTGGGCCCCAGGAAAGGAGCTGGTCTCTGCAGCACCCAGGGTGTTGAGGACAAGCTTGGAGTGGCTTCCTGGAAATGCATGGGAGGAAGTGCCCTTATGGCTGACTTGCTAACGTCATCGGTCATGACATCTCAGCAAAAAATAAGCGCAGGGATTTCCCTGGGGTCCAGTGGCTAAGACCTCATCTTCCAACGCAGGGGGTGTGGGTTATATCCCTGAGGAGGAAGTTAAGATCTACATACTTAGAGGCCAAAAATCAAAACATAAAACAAAAGCAATATTGTAACAAATTCAATAAATAATTTGAAAATGGTCCACATTCCCCCCCCCAAAAGAAACTTAAAACATAAGCCCACTCTTTGCATCAGAATGGGTTGTAGCCTGGGAACCAAATAGTTGCAAAATCCATCAATTTCTGTTCTTTGGCTTCAAGGATGGGAGGCTTTAGGTGGCGGTGGGTGGGGTGGGGGACACTGAGTCCTCAGGTGCCCTGACCTGTAAAATGAAGTGGCCTCTGTCAGAAGTGGTGGAGGGGTGTGGTGGTCTCGGGAGGACCTTGAGTCTGCTGTTACAGGGACGGCTTGGCTGGGGTCTGGGCCCAGCTCCAGCCCCCATCCAGGTCTGGTCTGCGTGAACAGCTGCAGACCTGCCTCACACTTGGGCAGCTGTGCAGCAGGCCCTCTCTGGAGACCTCAGGACGGGGGTCCATGGAGACAAGTGCTCTGCTCACTTCACATCCCACCTGGGTTTGTTAGCACTGCAGCGACACACCACAGCCTTGGCAGCGCAAATGACAGAAATCTGTTGTCTCGGGATTCCATAAATGAGAGGCTGGAATGACAGGTTCCAGAGGCCTGTCTTCTTGTCATGTGGATGGACATCTCCACCCCGGGTCCCCATGTGGTCATCCCTCCATGCATGTCTGCATCCTCCTCGCCTGTCCTCGTGGGACCCAGGTCATACTGCGTAAGGCCCACTCTCGTGACCTCTTTGTAGCTGAATCACCCCTTCAGAGACCCCAGACTGTCACATTCAGCATGTGTTGAATACATGCCTTCAATGTATGCATTTGGGGGTGACATGGCCCCCTCAAACACTCAGCCCAGAATATAAATGTCCTGTCTCACTTTATTTTTTGTAATAAACATGTATCACTTACATAACTCTGAAAGGCATTTAAAAGTAACCCACGTCTTACCCAATCAGAGATGCCGGGAGGAGATAAGCTGGACCTGGAGCTGGTGTGGTGAAAGCAGAAGTGGCTCTCCAGGAGAAACAGAGATGCTTGCAGCTGGGTCAGGTCTGGCTTCTGCTCCATCACGGCCTCCCCACAGTCCACTGCAGCCAGACTCAGCTGGGGCCGCTACCCTCTGGGGAACAGAATCCAGAGGGAGTTCAGAATCTGGAAGGAAAGAGAAGACAGGAACATGAGTAAAGATGGTTTGAGTCCAAGGGCGTTACTCCAACACTCTCCAGGGATCACCCTCAACAGGAGGAGTCCTGGCCCTAGTTACAGTGATGCTGACGGCAGGCCTCGCATGCAGCACTGTGCCCCGTGCTCTTACTTGGTCCCCAGCATCACTATGAGACAGGGACTGTCATCGTTCTCTGTTTTCTTTTTTTTTAAACTTGGCAAAAAGGAGTTTAATTATCATAAAGTGCATCACTTAGCTAAATATATTAAGAAGAAAATCAGCATCAAGACATTATAGCAAAATGTTTACATATACAGAAATAAAAACGCAATGCCAGGAGTTGACATAGGATATATGGCTTTTTCTCTTTTATTTTTCCGTATAACTGCCTATTTGCTTAGAATCTATATTTTCAAGAGTATGCCCTGATTAGCTAAAAGAGGTAATGCTCTGAAAAAGGCAAACCCATTGATTCTATATGTAGAGATTTAAGATAAAGATTACATGGAAAATAAACAAGTATAACATATAATACACTGGTACACTTATTATAGTATTTGAATGTTAATGAATTTGCTTTTCGAATCAAAGCTATTTTATCACTTTAGCTATGTTATTACAGCTCTTTCAGAGTTTTGCTTTGGTACTAGAAAGTTTTCTTCTTCTTATAAATAGTAACATTCCAAATAAGCAACTTTCATTTAGAGATGATAAACATGTCAATATTTAAAACTCATCTTTACCATTCATTTAAACCATTAATAAAAATATATCAGGTCAGAGACACAAGTACATATTCAGCATACAGTAACATGCAATTTATGTCCACTTAACTAATACAACTGGTGACTTAAACACATACAGACAAAGTGCACTCACCCCTGTTAGTCTGGATCAATATATTGGCAGAATACCAAAATAATTTATGCACAGTATTTAAGGATGTGGGCCTTGATGACAGAACTCTTAACTAGATTTTTTTTAGTGTATTAAATACAAAGTTTGTCTAAAAGACAATTCAAAGCAACAGTGAATACATCTCCTACACCAATAACTTAGATTTTCCTTTATGTAAACTTTACACATGTGCAATCTGGCTGTTTAGTGTAGATGCTTCAGTCTCTTTTTTTTTTCTTTTTAAATATCTGTCATTCTAACTTCTCAGGAACGTAAAAATGGAAGGAACCGCAGGAGTTGCATTAGTCTTCTGCATTATATGCCACTTCTGCTACTTCTATGTCTGATATGGAATTTTTAGGGTCACTAAAACTTGAGTATTGCTTATTATCAGCTCTGGACTCTCCATCCAGGATGCCTGGATCAGCCTCCAGCGCAGAGGGCTCCAACGTCAGGATCTGTCTCCCTTCTGTTCCTGACGTGAGCAGTGATTCTTCAGGTTTCAAGGATAATGTCCTGACTCTGTTTTCCAGAGTGTCTATAAGAAGTTGCTTCTCACTGAGCAGTTTCTTCAGTGATTCCAACTCTTTTTGTTTTTCAAGTAGTTCTTTTTGAAAACGGTAGTTTGTCTCTTCTAAAGTTTCACAGAAAGCCCTGCTTTCTTCTAAGCTGTCAAACGGACCTGGTGGATCATCCAGACAAAGAAAGTCTCTCACGGCAAGGCAGTTAGCAATGTCCTTGTGAGCTACTAAATTCTGAAGAAACGCTTGTAATCCTAATTGCCTATCTTCTAAAAAGTCGGCATTGTAATTATCTCTAAACCAGCGTTTTGGTGGAAGGGCTAATCGAAAGCCTGGAAACATCTCTTTTAATTTATCATTAAGCGTAGATAAGTCAGTGTATCTTCTAAAAACTACCCAGCTTTCTTCTGGGGTCTTCTTTACTAATATTTTATATACAGTAAATTTAGCTCTTTCTTCCATCACCTCATAACCCAGGATAATAGGTGTGGAAGGTCTATCTTCCAAATTCACCGTTTCAGGACTTTGTTCCTCGCTTTCTCTTGGTCTAGCAGAATACTCAATGGAAGAATCTGCACCCATATTTGAGTCTTCCAACGGGCCTTTGGAAGAGTTTGAGCTTGTTGAGATACTCCCAAAAGAACTTCTTTGGTTTCTGTTGGTTGCAAAACCGGAAGCAGAGTTGCCTAGGGGCATAGGAACTGGAACATAAGGAGTTGCCATCTTCTTTTGGCTTTTGTAACAAACTTGCACACTTCTGAGTCCGAACAATTAGAGAACAAGTAATAAGCAATGCATTCTTTTCTTCTTAGGAATTCACTCTGTGACCCCCGTCTGGAAAACAGCATCTCCGCACCCGCCTCCGCGGGGCCATGAGCCATCGTTCTCTGTTTTCATGTGACAAAAGTGAGGCACAGAGCGGCTGAGTAACTTGCCCAAGGTCATATAGCTGGTAGTGTTGAATCCAGGACCCTTGGCTGGAGAGCTTGTTTGCTCAACCCCTGGTGGATAATTTGAATGAAAGGAGAAGGGACAAAACCTCCACCCCTTGACAGAAAAACGTCGTCTAGTTAGAGCTGGCCGGCCACTCGCTGATCACAGAGACTTCAGGCAGAGAAGCAGAGAGGTCAGGAATAGAAGCCCCACCGCTGAGGGGTGGGCCTGGATGTCTCGACGGCCCTGTCAGCCCCACAGCTCCTGGTCCGCAAGCAGGGTGCCTGCGGAGATAGAGTGCGGACCTGTCACTCCTGTCTCTCCGGGCTCAGGTCTCTGCTCCCTCCGCAGCCCCTCCCCTGTTCCAGGACCCTTGTTTTACAGCTGGGCGTGTTTGACCTCTGGGGAACGCAGGGTCCGAGTGCTTGTGAGGGTGTAAAACACTGGAAGCCTCCTGTGCTGTCAATGCCCAGAAGCCCCAACAAAGAGCATCTCTACCCGCCTGGGCTGTCTGCAGAGGCAGATCCCTGGGACTCCAGCAGCCCCTAGGCGTGGATGCCTGTCACTGCTTCACTGTGGGCGCCAACCCAGCCAGGGCCACGTCGACACCAGCCTAGAGTCCAGCCATCTCTCAGCAAGCCTTGCGGTCCTTTGTTCTACAGCCTGTGTGTGGCGGGGGGTGGCCTTCATGAAGATTAGGTCTGGAGTGTAAGACCCCCTTTGGCCCAGCTGCCTGCACTCACCAAATGCCTGTGTGTCTGCTGGCTCCCCTAGACCAGGAAACACAGAGCCTGCCCACGAGGTAGGACTCCTGCCCCCAGGGCAGGTACCCTCATCCCACACTCTTGAGCCCTGTGGGCCCCTGGGCACCCTGGAGGGTCTCTGCCCGGTGGCTGCCACCCCAGCACGTGAGGCTTTGCCCTACTCTGTGGCTGGTGCTCACTCACCAAGTGCCTGTGGAGCCACTGCTCACAGCTGGGCTGGAGTACCCTGCCAGTGCCAGGCCAGCCAGTGGCACCCTGACCACCTTCCTCGCTAGGCCTATTCCCCAGGACACTGGACCAGGGTCCATGCTTCCAGATACTGGCTGAAGCCCCTATATCCAAGCGCCTGCCCTCTGCTGCCACTCCCCAGGGTCCCTGTTGCCCTGTCTCTATCAGACACAAGAGCCATGCTGAGCCACCTTTCCTCAAAAGTGACTCTCAGCTCCCTGGCCCACCCCCAACCTTGGGAACTTGCTGCACTGCCCTGCTTAGCACTGCTGTGGCCCTGCTGTGGCCCTTGGCACCAATAGCCCCTGTAAGGTTCAGCTCCTCCACGACCTCATGACCTTAAACCTGGGTTGCTCTTGAGATCTGCTTTGGCAACAAGACTACATGAAAAGCATGAAAGGTAACTGTCTCTAAACAATGCCGCTGAACTAAAATGTAAAGAGGCTAAAATAAAATTAATGTTATGTGTGTTTTATCACAGTTGGAAATGAATACATTTTTTTAAAAGAAGTGGCTTTAAGAGGACCTCCACATGGGGCTGGCTATCTTGCTTCTCTTGGCATCTCTGTGGTCTCATCACATGAACGGCTGACCTGTGGGTGCTGAGATGCGTGCAGCCAAGTCACTCCCATCCCCCCAGGTGACCACCAGCCGACCACCAGTCACAAGGCCATTGACCGTCAGCTGACTTCAGATGCTGGTGAAACTCAGCCAAAACTGGCAGAACCACCCAGCTGAGCCTAGACTAACTGCCAACCCACAGAATCATGGGCTAATAAATGGTTAAATAAATCATGAAATTTTGTGGTGGTTTGTTACATGGCTTTAGCTAATTGATAACCAGCTTATCACCCTGTTTCTACTAGCTCACACCAGAGAGGTTTCAGCACACCCACCTTCCAAAATCAATGGAGAAGATATAACTACTGCTTATATTTCCTTGTTACATTACAACTGTGATGAGCTGATGTATTTCAAAGAGTTTTAAGCATCTGAGTTCCCATGATGTTGATCTAGAAGGACATGAAAAGCAGTGGTGTTCATTTATCTTAACTCCACCAAGAGGCTGCCTGAATCCTCACTTTGAGGATTGCAATTTGATGGAATATAATGTAAAATACACCCAACTGGGCTAGATTTTCAGAACTCAGAGAACTAAATGACCTTAACTCCATTACAGCAGAGTACCAGTGAGAACAACATGGGGAATCGGGGTGGGATTTCTAGTCTGGTGGCCCCAGACTCCCTGCCAGCCCACACTGCCTCCCCCCCTACCAGCGGGAGATAGAATCCTGCCTGCACAGCCCCCGCTTGGTGAGATAGATGGAGCACTCCCTCAGTGGTCGTGTGCTGCCTACCCAGCGCTGAGCCAGGGATTGTAAGAGGCAAACTCGACCTGCTTTTTGCCTCACGGAGGGTGCCATCCCATCCAGGGCACAGGCCCCATCCATCCACATGGGAAGTGTGAAGAAGGGAGCACAGAGGAATGACAGAGCAGGGCAGGGAGAGGTGGACACCATCCACAGGGCAGAGAAGGTCCTGTCTTGTTGGGAAGGTGGCCTGTAAGAGGGCCGTGAAGGATGGCTGGAAATAAGCCAGAAACAAAGGATGGCCAATGCAGGGCCTCTCCATCACCCCCGTCCTGGCTGTCTGGCCTCCCTTACACATGTACAGTCCCCACCCCGCCATGCACACACACAAGCTGCTCTCACAGTGGGGACCAGGGACAGCCAAGGAACCAGAGCCCTGGACTCCATCCAGGTGGAAGCCTCCCACCACACTGGTGCTCACAGCGCCAGAAACAGCTGCTGTTCCTGGAGCTGCTGAGACTGAGCCGGGTCCTGGGAGCCAGGCCAGCCCTGCCCCGCCTGCATCACATCCATCCTCACAAGACTGTGAGGATCGTATCAGTAATCCCATTTCCTGAGGAAAGCAAGACCAGCAGAGGCTGATAGGCAGGCTCCTGTCCTCACAGCTAAAGAACCAAGTTTGAAGCTTCACGTGGAGTCAACACTCAGACGAAGAAGAAAGTAGAGGAAACATTGTCCCCCTGAGTCCAGCCCCTTTGACTGAGAGTTTGGAACGGAACCTGTAGCCTCATTTTCGTCTTCTGATTTTTCCTAATATTGGAGGATAATTGTTTTACAATATCGTGATGGTTTATGCCATACATCAACCTGAATCAGTCACAGGTATACATGTGTACCCCACATCCTGAACCCCCTCCCATCTTCCTGCACCCCACCACTCTAGGTTGTCACAGTTCAGTTCAGCTGCTCAGTTGTGTCCAACTCTTTGTGACCCCATGAATCGCAGCACACCAGGGCTCCCCATCCATCACCAACTCCCAGAGTCCACCCAAACCCAAGGGCATCGAGTTGATGATGCCATCCAGCCATCTCATCCTCTGTCATCCCTTTCTCCTCCTGCCCTCAATCTTTCCCAGCATCTGGGTCTTTTCCAATGAGTCAGCTCTTCGCATGAGGTGGCCAAAGTACTGGAGTTTCAGCTTCAACATCAGTCCTTCCAATGAACACCCAGGACTGATCTCCTTTAGGATGGACTGGTTGGATCTCCTTGCAGTCCAAGGGACTCTCAAGAGTCTTCTCCAACACCACAGTTCAAAAGCATCAATTCTTTGGAGCTCAGCTTTCTTCACCGTCCAACTCTCGCATCCATACATGACTACTGGAAAAATCATAGCCTTGACTAGATGGACCTTTGTTGGCAAAGTAATGTCTCTGCTCTTTAATATGTTATCTAGGTTGGTCATAACTTTCCTTCCAAGGAGTAAGCATCTTTTAATTTCATGGCTGCAATCACCATCTGCAGTGATTTTGGAGCCCCCCAAAATAAAGTCAGCCACTGTTATCACTGTTTCCCCATCTATCTGCCATGAAGTGATGGGACTGGATGCCATGATGCTAGTTTTCTGAATATTGAGCCTTTAGCCAACTTTTTCACTCTCCTCTTTCACTTTCATCAAGAGACTCTTTAGTTCTTCTTCACTTTCTGCCATAAGGGTGGTGTCATCTGCATATCTGAGGTTATTGATATTTTTCCCAGCAATCTTGATTCCTGCTTGTGCTTCATCCAGCCCAGCATTTCTCATGATGTACTCTGCATATTAATTAAATAAGCAGGTGACAATATACAGCCTTGACGTACTCCTTTTCCTATTTGGAACCAGTCTGTTTTTCCATGTCCAGTTCTAACTGTTGCTTCCTGACCTGCATACAGGTTTCTGAAGAGGCAGGTCAGGTGGTCTGGTACGCCCATCTCTTTCAGAATTTTCTACAGTTTATTGTGATCCACACAGTCAAAGGCTTTAGCATAGTCAATAAATCAGAAATAGATATTTTTCTGGAGCTCTCTTGCAATGGCTGTCTGAGGAGGCCTTACAAATGGCTGTGAAAAGACAGGAAGCGAAAAGCAAAGGAGAAAAGGAAAGATACACCCAGTTGAATGCAGAATTCCAAAGAATAGCAAGAAGAAATAAGAAAGCCTTCCTCAGCGATCAATGCAAAGAAATAAAGGAAAACAATAGAACGGGAAAGACTAGAGATCTCTTCAAGAAAATTAGAGATACCAAGGGAACATTTCATGCAAAGAGGGGTTCAATAAAGAACAGAAATGGTAAGGACCTAACAGAAGCAGAAGATATGAAGAAGAGGTGGCAAGAATACACACAAGAACTGTACAAAAAAGATATTCATGACCCAGATAATCATGATGATGTGATCACTCACCTAGAGCCAGACATCTTGAAATGTGAAGTTAAGTGGGCCTTAGGAAGCATCACTATGAACAAAGCTAGTGGAGGTGATAGTTGAGCTATTTCAAATCCTGAAAGATGATGCTGTGAAAGTGCTGCACTCAATATGCCAGCAAATATGGAAAACTCAGTAGTGGCCACAGGACTGGAAAAGGTCAGTTTTCATTCCAATCCCAAAGAAAGGCAATGCCAAAGAATGCTCAAACTACTGCACAACTGCATTCATCTCACACGCTAGTAAAGTAATGCTTAAAACAAAGGTTGTCACAGGGCCATAATTTAAAAAGATGCATGTACCCCCGTGCTCATTGCAGGACTTTTTACAATAGCTAGGACATGGAAACAACCATGATATCCACTGACAGATGAATAGATACAGAAATCGTGGTACGTACATACAATGGAATATTACTCAGCTATAAAAAAGAGCACATTTGAGTGAGTCCTAATGATGTGAATGAACCTAGAGCTGATTATACAGAGTGAAGTAAATGGGAAAGAGGGAGACAATGTTGTATATTAACATATATATGGAATCTACAAAGATGGTACTGATGAGCCTCATTTTAAAAATTATTTATAATTTTATTAAAATTATAAATTTAAAACATATGTTATATATTGTCAGGGAACATTTGACAGGAGGCTTGCTGTGTGCTGTTTTATGATGTCCCTTATCAATCCCTGAATATTCAGAGATGAGTGGAGAGGCATACCTCTCCCAGGGACAAAAGGAATGCATACATACTTAAAGCAAAAGTAACTATTTACGGTCTTCTTCCCTTTCTGTTATGGAAAGTGAGTTTTACAACCCCCCCTCTCTTTGAGATGGATTTTAGCCTTATGTTTCCTGGATAAATTGTAAGATTTTTGATCTTTATCTTTGCTGAAAAGGCTATCTTGTAAGACAATATATATATGCCCACATTATGCTAAATAAACGCCCTTACTCCCATCAGAGTCTTGGTCCCCATGTCTCTATTCATTTCTCTCTTTCTCTCTTACTTTATTTTCTTATCGTCGACTCTGTACCCCCAAGCCCTGGCCCATTAAAGGGCCATAACAAGTGGCGCCCAAACAGGGGCTTGGGAAAAAATCGTGGCCGATCCAGGCAGAGTGACACAGAGCTTATTGAAGCTGGTAAGTACTAAGAGACACGGGCATAGCGGTGGGAAAGCCCCATCACTTTTCTACTTTACTTTATCACTTATCTAAAGATTTCTGGCCTTTATGGGCTCTTATTAGTGCTGTGATTCTGCCACTTCAAAGTAATCCTGGCCCTCATGACATTCAGCAACAGGCAGAACACTTATTACATGAACGTAAATTAAATGATGAAGCCTTACAAAAGGCCCAATCAGAACAACATAATATATTTACAAACCCTCCCTCAGTTGTTCCAAGCACTCCTCCTTTGCTAGCAGATGTGAATCCAAAAGTCTCCCCTTTGCTAAAACCTAATGACTCTGGCAACAACAGGATGCCTTTTGACATTAAAATTAAAGCTATAGATCCTATTCGGGAGAGAGGAACTATTATAAATTATTTGAAGGCTTGCTGAAATTTAGGATCAGAAACTCAAAAGATGCAAATGCTAGCTGAAACAATGGTTGCCGCCTTTCAAAAGGGGAATGAAGGATGTTTTACATGTGGAGATAAAAGCCATTTAAAAAAGGATTGGCTTGTAAAGGCTAACAAAAAACCTCCAAAAATCTGCCCTCACTGCCGTAAAGGAATGCATTGGGCCAAAGATTGTAAATCTAAATTTGATATTGGAGGAAAACGTATTCTGGGAGACTCCTAGCAGGGGACCACACAGGTCCCCGTCAACAAAAACCAGGGACAAATTCCATCTTTTCCCTCAAACCCCCAACATCCGGCAGTGCTGCCGTCAATATACCAGCCCTAAATGACTTTCTCCTTTACCCCCAAGCCCCATCCCATTAAAGGGCTATAACAATATATGATACAATTTTCCCGATCTCAAATACGTAACTCAGTGGTTTTTTAATAAGTCTCCCAAGGAGGGCGACCTTCACTAGGGAGGTGTGTAACTGTCCCCTCACCCCAGGAGTGTCCTTCTTCCCCACTGTTTATAGAGCATGTTGGTCCCCCTCAGCCACCACCGCCCAGGTAACCTCTCACTCACTTTCCAGCTCCATAGATTTGCCTATTCCGAACGTTTCATAGAAACTGCAGCCTTCGTTTTGCATCTGAAATCTCAGGCTCAACTGTGAGCTGGGGACACTTCCATCCTCTTCATTCCTGGGAAGGGGGGATGTCTGCAGGAGAGGACTTGCCCCCACCTGCTGGGCCAACCCCATAGGAATGAAAGAGAGCCGGGGCTGGCACCTGCTTCCCACGAGGCTCACGTGATCCTCTCGGGCTTCAGGAGCTTGGCCTGAGTCCCACGGCCATCATGGCCTGAGCCAGCCTCCCCTGGCAGGCAGGGCTCCATGTCTGGATCACACAGCACTCGACCCCTGGAGCCTGGGATCGAGGAGGCCAGGCGCCTTCCCTGAGAAGCACCCACAATGGAGCGTGGCTCCAGGAGCCACCCACAGACCACAGGGCCACCCTACATCTCACACCACGTGGGCACTGCAGTCAAAACCAGGTTCAAACGTAAAGCTGCTGCTGACAAGGAGGGGCGTCATGAGTGCTTTGATCTGCTTGAACTTTATCCACAGATAAGCTCTCATTGGGCTAATCACTTCTCCCCAAGACACAACGAATGTGTTTTCTGCCACAGAGGAATGGGCAGATAGGGCACGGCCCACGAGGATGGCCGGGCAGCTCAGCTAGAAGTGAGTCTGAGTTAAATGCACCCCTTGGGTCTGCTTCAGATGACCCACCACAGGACACTTCCCTCCAGAGTGCCGTCCCCTTTCCCCCGTCCACCCTTGCTGCTGTTGCTCCTGCCTGGTCCTGTAATGGTCCTGGGGCCCCCTATAGCTTCCACTTCAGCAAGTTAGTGTCCACTGCTGCTGGGCTCATCTTCACAAGGTGAAGGCTGGCTCTCTCCATGCACGAAAGCCCTCAGTGGCCCCTGGCCTGTGGGATCAGCGGTGAGCATGGCCAGCCCAGCCCAGACTGGGGACAAAGGGAAACAGGGACACAGACATACAGAGGGATGACCGTGCCAGGACACAGAGAGGGGATGGCCATTCATGCAGCCAGGAGAGAGGCTTCAAGGGGACCAACCCTGCAACCCCTGGATCTCACACTTGCAGCCTCCAGACTATGAGAGAATAACTGTCTTAGTCCCCAGCCTGTGGTCCTTGGCCAGGCAGCCCGTCTCTCCACCCTCCCTGCCCCCAGCCTGGCATGCAGCCCGCTGCCCCTCACTGTGGTCCGTGGGCAGTGCCCTCGGCCTGCCCCCTCACTTCTCTGCTGAGCACCCACAGTGGACTGAACACTGAGCAGGGGCCAAGAAGGTAAGGCCAGACCCCAGTACAGGGTAGATAGAGGGACAGGCCCAGGCCTGCCCTCCTTGATCCTCATTCTGTGACCTAAATGCCATGTGCTTAGTCGTTTGGTTGTGTCTGACTCTGCGATGCTTTGGACTGTAGCCCACCAGGCTCCTGTGTCCATGGGATTACCCAGGCAAGAATACTGGAGTGGGTTGCCATTTCCTTCTCCAGGGGATCCTCCCGACTCAGGGATCAAACCAGAGTCTCCTGTGTCTCCTGCATTGCAGGTGCACTGTTTATCCACTGACCCATGAGTCAACCCCAAATGCCCCCAGCAGCTGATCTCAGCCCTTTCTTGTTCATGTTACAGCTCAGGGCTAATGGTCCAGGCTGAAGACTGGGGTGGGGGGGGCGGGGAGGGTTCTTGCCATCATTTGCTGGGGTACTGGGTTGATTACCTCTACTTTATACACACTTTTATGTACTTGTTGCAGAGTACTGCAAATTAATAAATTAATAGAGTAAATAAAACAGCTGAGGGATTGTTTAAAATATTTGAGGACTATTTTCAAGCAATCTTCTCATAGAAATTTAAATGCTAAATAAATAATTATGATCTATTTACTAAGATAATCAACACTATTATACTCGTCTGAGCTTCTCTTGGCATCTGGAAAAAGAACATGGCACTCTCCAGCTACCCGCCCAAGGGGTGAGCTGGCCTCAAACTCAGACAGTCTTCTTCCTGCCTCTCCCAGCTACGTCTGCCCTCTGTCCTCTCTTCCCTCCTGGCTCCAGGGAGAACTAACTTGCACCACCTCTGAAATGTGCTCCCAAGAGCTTGAACAACCTGCTTCTGCCCTGTCTGGACAGGTTTCTTGGGTTTGCATCCTGACTTGGTAACTTACAGCTGTGTGACCTTAGGCGGGTTTCTTAAACTCTCTGTGCCTTAGTGTTCTCATTTCAGGTGGGGATGATAAAAGTGCCAGCCTTGTAGGAACGTTGTGAAGATGAGAAGCCACCAAGCAATAGGGCCTTGCACAGTGCCTGGCACAGGGGAAGCGCTGCACAAAATTAGCTGTGTGGATCAGGCTCTGAGGGGGCTGATGACCTTATCTGCCCTTCCCACCTCCGTTCATTATGGAAAATCATGGGTCATTTTAAAAATATTTGTTTATTTATTTATTTTTGGGCGCACTGGGCCCTTGTTGCTATATGGGCTTTTCTCTAGCTGTGACAAGTGAGGGGCAACTCTTTAGTTGTGGTGCTTGGGCTTCTCCTTGCAGTGGCTTCTCTCACCGTGGAGCACAGACTCTAGGCACATGGGCATCAGTAGTTGAGGCTTGCAGGCTCTAGAGCATGGTTTTAGAAGTTGTGGTGCACCGCCCTGGTTGCTCCGCAGCACGTGGGACTGTCCCAGATCAGGGATCAAACCCATGTCCCCTGCATTGGCAGACGATTCTTAACCCCTGAGCCACAAAGGAACCCCCCAGAGATTATTGTTATGATTTGAATGATTTGTGTATTGATCATTCTGAAAAGGTGGACCCCAGGCCTCAGCCCCGACAGCTAGACTGGGGCACTAAGCAAGTCTCTGAAGTCATCCCAGCCCCACTGCAGCAGAGATTCTGGGGTGGGGCCTCACCATCTGTGTTCCAACAAGCCTTCCAGGGAATCTGGCGCAAGCCTAATTTCTGAGAGGTGCTGCTATTAATGCTCTATATTCGAAAGTAAATAGACATGAATTCAGTAACCTAGGTCACACATGAAAACAGAAATGTCTGTCATTTCTCTTCCTACATTAAACATAATGATTTCTATATTATCACAGACACCCACACTCAGCCTCACTCTGAGCCCGAGCCCCCAGCCCAGGGTACGTGTCCCATACAGAAGGTTACTCTCAGTCTGCATGCTGGAGTCCCAGGTCAAGGTGTCAGCGGGTTTGTTCCCTCTGGAGTTCCTGGGGAAGAACTTGTCCCAGGCTCTCTTAGCTTCTGGAGGTTGCTGGCAATTCTTGGGTTTCCTTGGCTTGTCTGTGTGTGCACTCCTATCTCTGTCCAAATTCCCCTCTTTTATAAAGACGCCAGTCATGTTGGATCAGAGTTGCCTACCCCAGCACGACCTCTCATTAACTCCTTACGTCTGCAATGACCCTAATTCCAAAGGTCACCTTGTGAGGTACTGGAGGTCAGAACTTCAGCATATGAGTCGTCAGAGGACACAGTTCAGCCAATAACTCCCAGTAGAACCCACACTTCACAGTAGTGTTGAGACGGAGACCACGCACAGGTGTCTATCATTTTACGAGCGAGTTTCCAGGATTCTGATGTGCAGGAGGGATCAGAGGCTGCTTGTTTAGACTTTCTGTCCCTGGAGCTGAGTATGAGGAGCTGCCTGTTGAGAACGGGCTTCGCTCCTGGGTCTGGGGCCCCAGCTGGGCTTGATGCCCCCTCGGCCATGCGCAGGTACGGCACCGAGAGCGACCTGCACACCGAGCGCGCCTGGTTCTCCCGTGAGCAGGGAACAGCTCACCCGCCCACTCGCACTGCGGGCTGCTCCCGAGTCAGCGCTGATCTGCCCCGGCTTCTTGCCCCAAAGCTGCACGTGGCTGTGGACGTGCTTGTCTCATTTTATTACAGAATCCAACGTGAAAATGGCGTTTGTTCTACAGAACTTATGCCACAAGCAACTTACAAATGGCTTTTATCTAACAGATACTAGATACTTGCCCTCACAAACATCCTTGTGTTTAAAGTAATTAATGCCACTCATGAAACCAGAGGAGGACTCGATACAGAGAGGCTGTGGTGCAGACTTTCTCTATAGCTGCACCACATTCAGGCTGGATAAAGTGAAGAGGCCAGGCTGCCACCTCCGTGTGTGTGTGTGTGTGTGTGTGTGTGTGTGTGTGTGTGTGTGTGTG